>JZKD02S0418970.1:4400-17947 GCA_000966675.3 Picea glauca | reverse complement strand
AGACCGAAGTGGTTCAAGGAAAGAAAAGGGAGGAAAACATTTGCAGCAGCAACACAACCAACATACTTGGGCTTGGATTCAGGGGATGAATCTAAAGTCTCATTGGTTGGTTTGACAGGTAAAATTTGTGGTGCATTGGATTCTAGAAGTAAATTGTTTCATATAAGGGTCATAATGTGACATAATAAGGTCGACACATTGATAGATAGTGGATCTCAATCTAACTTAATTTCACAGAAATTGGTTAATCAGTTGGGATTAAACACACAGAGGCATCATAAGCCTTACACACTTAAATGGATAAGAAATAATCATCAATTTTACATAGCAAAGCAGTGCATAGTAAAATTTTCAATTTCATCTAATTTGGTGGATGAGGTAACATGTGATGTGGTGCCACTCAATGAATGTGGAATGGTCTTAGGCAGTCCTTACTTGTATGATCATAAAACAATCTTCTACAGGGAAAATAATCAATATCACTTAATCAAAGAAGGTCAAGAATATGTGGTACATGCTCATCATTTAAAGGCAAATAAATCTCTTCAAACTATGGAACAATTAAGAAAGGCAGCTCAAGCAAGCAACACACCTATAATTGTTTCAATTCAAGTAATTGATCTTAAGCAAGAATAGGAGATGATTGTAGAATGGAAGATCAATCACAGTTTTCTTCAAGATAAGCTAATGTCGTGCAAGTATTACAAACATATTAGCTCATTTGCAGTTATATTTTTTATCCTTTCATTAGTAATGTTGTCAACATGGATTATAGCGGCTTCAGTAAGATGTGACAGGGTACAAATGGCTAACAATATGTTGTCAGTTATCATGATTGTTTTACAATTTACCTTGATGAGACAGGTGCACAGGACAGAGTTTAAAGACAGAGAATAAGTTGGGTGGCCTATCCCAAACTTGATGACTAGTCAGTGACCTTTTGGGGACCAAAAGATATTTAGTGGGGAGGTGTGATCCAGAATTGGATCTAGGGACCAAATTGGGTCCAGGAAGGCCTACAAATAAAACTTCTCAGAATGGCTTCAAAACAGACGTGTGTGTAGGCCACGTCGATACAAACCCAATGCAACTTGAACAGGATCAAATGGATGTCATATGCTTTAGATATCACAGTCTGTTCATTTGGCCAAATAGGCAAAAACAATGATGACTGTACACTCTGTACAATGCCACATGGAAGCTGACTCTACAAGACGTACAATTGTACAATTGATGTGGCAAGGTACAGTGGCAAGTTCAGTGTGTTGATAGGGCATATGGACTGACACATGGGATGGTGACTGGGCGTACAGACTTATGATGTGTTGGACAGGTGGACCAATCAGGGAGTGACATGTGTTGCCACTATAAAGGTGACACGTGGCATGACCGTACGACATGTGGAACACATGGCAGGGTATAGTTGGAGAAGACATGTGGAATATGTGGATAATTGGTTAAATCTGGTTTTGACAAGTGGCAAGTTATTTGGATGAATAATGTGGTGCCACGTTGCCCAGTCCTGGGCTACCACATGGCACCCCTCCATTAGCTTGTTGGTATGAAAAATTGTTTGGAACTCAATCGGATTTTAACCTCTGAACTTGGAATAGGAAAATGCCTTGGTAGGGTTGGGATAGCCATCCCGCCTTCGCTTTGGGTATTACCCATATGTGGGCTCATTTATATTTAAAGTTGAGAGTTGGTTAAATTGCCGGAGGATCGGGCTGGGGCTAGGCCCCATCCCATGACGTTACCATGTGACCGATGATATATGACCATGGCCTAGTCTAAAATAGTTGGCGTGGTTATGGATATGTGCTAGCCCTCGGATCTTGATCAGATCATCGTCCCATATGTCTCGGGGCTGCAGAACAGGGCTACGCTAGATAAGGGGGTGTGCGCGGAGGACAAGGGCATGCCCACATGGCCCAAGCCACTGGACCAGGGGATAAAAAATAGGAGGGCACGCAGAGGAATAGGGACTAGACTGTTTCCATATGGCCACCACATATATCTAGGAGCCGAGATGTAAGGGGAAAACGCACTACCTATAACGACCCCAACATTACGACTACAAGCGACGCAAGCAAGTGAAAAAAAATAAATTGTTTGAACCAAGAAGGAAACAATGACAACAACTGAACAATACAACTTAATGACGAACACAATGCACACAGATCAGGAAACAAACAACAACTACTCAACACACTAGAACATCATGCAACTGGATGAAACACGTGATAATCAATAGACAAAAGAAGGACTACGCACCCGACACAAGCAATACAACGCCTACTAGCTAAGGGACAACATCAACAAATAGACACAAGAAATACAATGCCTACCGGCTAAGGGACAACATCAACAACTTGACATAAAGAATTCGATGACCAGGAACTAGAAACCTCTACATCGTGCAAACCCCAATGCTTTAAGGCGTTACAAAACCAAGTACCAACAATCATTAAAATGAACAATGCCCACATCGAAAAGTACAGACTCCAGCTAGGTTATCATTCACTTCTATCCATCGGGGCATGCCATGATCTCCTCATCAGGAATCATACCGTCACAAGGCGATAAGCGTGACGGTAACCCTGACACAACATAACACATCTATACCAATAACCCAATAATATTCAACACGCTAGGAGACCGAATTAACTGTCGAAATGCAAGACGACTAACCCAAGCACCCAATCGATAAGTCAACAAGATGCAAGGAATATGGATGCCTATGACATTCATACAACACATTAAGTTCTTTGCATAACAATTCTATTGCAATATACATCACTCGGTGCACATTAAAATAATTACTATCAATACAAATAGCTCAATGTAACTATTTTCCAATTCCAATATTGGATGATTAATTTCCTAGGGAGGAATTAACTATCTTTTCAACTGAAACAAATAGGAAACATGTCTTTTCAAACAATATAAAACATGTTTTTAAAACTGAAATGCTATCTTCTAAAAGGAAACATGTCTTTTCAAACAATATAAAACATGTTTTTAAAACTGAAATGCTATCTTCTAAATAGAAACAATAATATGGAAAATGTCCTCTAAAACAATATAAAAATGTTGTCTAGCAAATAAATGTTGTCACAACAAATAACATTGTCCAATCATATGAACTTTGTCACAAGATATAAACGCTATCAATCGTTGTCAATATGCTATCATGTGGTGATGAGTAAAGTCGTTGTCGACATACTTATCTGTATCCTATTAATAAAATCTNAATACAAATAGCTCAATGTAACTATTTTCCAATTCCAATATTGGATGATTAATTTCCTAGGGAGGAATTCACTATCTTTTCAACTGAAACAAATAGGAAACATGTCTTTTCAAGCAATATAAAACATATTTTTAAAACTGAAATGCTATCTTCTAAAAGGAAACATGTATTTTCAAACAATATAAAACATGGTTTTAAAACTGAAATGTTATCTTCTAAATAGAAACAATAATATGGAAAATGTCCTCTAAAACAATATAAAAATGTTGTCTAGCAAATAAATGTTGTCACAACAAATAACATTGTCCAATCATATAAACTTTGTCACAAGATATAAATGCTATCAATCGTTGTCAATATGCTATCATGTGGTGATGAGTAAAGTCGTTGTCGACATACTTATCTGTATCCTATTAATAAAATCTCCATTAATAAAATATGCTATCGTTATGCTATCAACATGCTATAAATAAAATCGTTGTCCTTTAAACCATATGATTTGTTGTCCCTTAAACAACACATTGATTTTTAACAATCAATTGTAACGTTGTCTTTTACACACGATTAACAAATATAAAAGGATTTAGCAAGGGTTAAATATATATCTTGTTGTCAACAATAATGGTAAATCGTTGTCCATTCGCTACAGGATATCGTCGGCATTCAATCATTAATACCAAAGGGAGATCGTTGGCATACACAGCATACCATGCAATAATTTCACCCAACCAAATACACAGTCTCAAACACAACAATCAAGGTATAAATTCGATGTCACTCAAAAGATAAAAACGCGGTCAATCAAGGCATAAATTCACTGCCATTCAAATGATAAATTCCCAGTAAATCAAGGTATAAATTTCCTGCCAGTCAAAGGATAAAAACGCAGTTAATCAAGGTTTAAATTTTCTTCCATTCAAAGGATAAATATGCAATAAATCAAGGTATAAAATTGTTTCTAGTCAAAGGATAAAAACGCAGTCAATCAAGATTTAAATTCACTTCCATTCAAAGGATAAATACACAATAAATCAAGGTATAAACTTGATGTCAGTCAAGGGATAAAAATGCAGTTAATCAGGGTTTAAATTCACTTCCATTCAAAGGATAAATATGCAGTAAATCAAGGTATAAACTTGTTTCCAGTCAAAGGATAAAAAAGCAGTTAATCAAGGCTTAAATTCACTTCCATTCAAAGGATAAATATGCAGTAAATCAAGGTATAAACTTGCTGCCAGTCAAAGGATAAAAACACAGTTAATCAAGGTTTAAATTCGCTTCCATTCAAAGAGTAAATACACAGTAAATCAAGGTATAAACTTGTTGCCAATCAAAGGATAAAAACGTAGTTGATCAAGGTTTAAATTCATTGTATATAAATGTAATAAATAAAAACGCAATATAAGGATAAGGCTCTTATAATTTTGTTGTCATTAAATCTAAATCCTATATGTAATACAAACGTAATGCCATCTATTACAATGTTGTTGCCAACAACATATCGTTATGCAAATAACATAATTAATTGTACATGTCATTGTCTAAATAATCAAGATTTTTGTCCATTAATTAATCTAAGTCAACGGTGATATCTTTGTCCAATAGTAATATTTATGTACATTTCTATTTGTTGTCAACAAAATTAAAGCGCAGGTGCATCATAATGAAATACACTGGTAAATTGTGGTTCATCAAAAATGCAGGTGAAGGTTTAATTCAACAATAAAACAAAATAAAAATTGGACGCATTTAATGGTTATTCAGCAATAAAACGAAATCGATTAGGACGTAATGAAAATGTTTGATCAATAGTAAAACAGTTTCAACTGGACGCATGTAAACTTCCTTATGTTTTATCATTAAAAATAAAAGAACGCGGGCATAAAGATAAATCCACAGATATCATAAATTTGCATCCATATCATTTAAATAAACACAGACATAGCATTGAAAGAAATGCATACATTTACCAAAGTTCAAGCAACTAAAAACACAGAGAAAATTGAAGTTTTATCAATCAAGATGCATAGTTTAATCAAATTTCACTCATAAGATAAAAACGCAGAGATAAGTAAGGGATAGACAACTGGGAGAAAAATTTATGCTTCACTCATCATCCATACACAGGAAAGAAGGGCATTTGAATCTATACGTCTCTAAACACCAAAGTGACGGTCGTCGATTCGGCTCATGGCCGACTGCTCAGGCACAAACTGATGACTAAAGGGATAAGGGACAGAAGATAAAACACAAACTTCTTCGTAATAATCAATAAAACAAACATAGAGAAGTCAATGAAATCATAAGTTTATTTTGCCAAGGGAAATCCATTCAAAAATAAACGCGTGTGTATCGTAGCCAAATGTGATAGCTCTGAGTCGTTGTCCCATGTGTGCTCCATCCAACTCCTGCTTTTTGACCAATGTGACCTCATTGATACCTCCCAGCCAATTTTATGGGTACTCTTTTCCCCCATGAGTCCCCTAAGCCACAAATAGGCCATGCACACAATACTAGAGAACCTCTAGCACCCATCTCGCCACACAACGTTGAGCTACCACTCGTTACCCGAACTGGGTATACCAACTCCCATAAGATAAGTTCAGTCAAGACAAAAATTCAACAGCTTAACATTACGCATAAAGATGAGATCCATACTCCTCCTCCTCCGTCCCTTTTATAGATTTTTTCACGTAATTAGTTTAACAAATTCTCATTAAATTCTCTTTTCATTTAATAAATTAGGAAAAACCTCCCCCGTACACATGTCACCCATCCCCTAGCTGCACCAGAAATTCAAATTTGTTAATTAATTAATTAATCCTACTTCCCTCACCCACCTAAAAGTATTCTTAAAAACGCTCCTATGTGTCCCAAAATTCTCTTACACTTCTTAAATGACTTACGCCTTACTAAATTCCTAATTGAGTTCAAAAATTGTAAGTTCCCAAGGCAAGATTTCTTACCAAGTTAGACATTCAACGTTTTCTTTATGTTTCCCCCTTTTTCTTTAGGTTTCCCCTTTTTCCCTTTAGTTTCCTATTTCTTTTAAGTTTCCCTCTTTTCCCTTTTTAACCAAAATTCAATTTAGCAAGTGTAGAAAAACAACCATTTACCCCTTTTTCTTTTTAACTAAAAATTAAATTAGCATATGTAGATAAAACAATCATTTCCCTTTTTAAAATTTTAATCCCCCATTATAATTTGATTTTAAAATTTAATTTGAATTTCTTACCCCCCTTCTTGTTACAATTTTATTTATTATTATTATTATTTTGACCACAAGTTCTACTTAGACCTAGGTTTTTAATTTATTTAGGTTGAACGACATTTTTATTAGGGAAAATTGTTTTTAAATCTTACTTATCACATCATTCGTTTTAAGGTCAACTAGGTTTATTCACTTTACCAGTTAAAATCGAGACGTGCCCTTCAAGACGCACTAGGTTCTCCAAGGGTGTCACTCGCCTCTTTCCATTTTTCTTGCTCGATGTGCCCTTTAGGACGCACTACGTGCTCCAAGGGTGCCACTCACCTCTTTCTATTTTCTTTGTGCAATGTGCCCTTCAGGACGCACTATGTGCTCCAAGGGTGCCACTCGCCTCTTGACTGACTTGGTAGACATCAAAAACCATTGGAGTCAATACTCCACCAGGTGATCTTGTAGGAGACTAAGGGCCTCTAAGGAATAGGGCAACTGCCTTATTGCGCACCCCTTATAATCATCGTGAGTGACTATCACAGTTTTCCCTCATGGCATCGTGGGTCTTCTCGAACTAGGTGATCAATAACCTACAGTTCGAGCCACGGCGGGAGTACTAGTAGGTTGTGGCAGGGCTTCTTTCCACACCTCTCCGTAAAAGTCTCTGGTTGTCATGCATGACCCCTCTACTCCACTTGTGAGTCTGTTCGACAAGATATCATCAACTTACATCATGATCAACGAATCATGTCAGCAACAATAATCAATCCTCATAACATATAATCATATGTACATGTGTCACATCAATAACATTCAAACCCAACAATCATCTCCCTGACTCTATCCAAAGTCCAAGGGGTTTCATCGATGCCTCTTCATCCTCAATGTCCAAAGTCCTACACACATAGGAGAACCCAGTCAATAGCACCTGTCTGTGAAAAGGCAACCAAAATAACATATCATCATATCTCATAATCATAATCAAACGACCAATTGTATAATAATTTGGATCACTTGTAAGCAAGTGTCCTTAAAGAATAAGTTCACTCAGTGCACGCAAGAGAGGGATGTTACATACACCCCCTCTTGGTCTAAACTTTGTCCTGAAGTTTCACAGTATGTAAGTGCTGATAAAAAGTGTATCATAGTATCATAAGTCTATATATCAAATAAAAATGGAAANCTATTGCAATATACATCACTCGGTGCACATTAAAATAATTACTATCAATACAAATAGCTCAATGTAACTATTTTCCAATTCCAATATTGGATGATTAATTTCCTAGGGAGGAATTAACTATCTTTTCAACTGAAACAAATAGGAAACATGTCTTTTCAAACAATATAAAACATGTTTTTAAAACTGAAATGCTATCTTCTAAAAGGAAACATGTCTTTTCAAACAATATAAAACATGTTTTTAAAACTGAAATGCTATCTTCTAAATAGAAACAATAATATGGAAAATGTCCTCTAAAACAATATAAAAATGTTGTCTAGCAAATAAATGTTGTCACAACAAATAACATTGTCCAATCATATGAACTTTGTCACAAGATATAAACGCTATCAATCGTTGTCAATATGCTATCATGTGGTGATGAGTAAAGTCGTTGTCGACATACTTATCTGTATCCTATTAATAAAATCTGCATTAATAAAATATGCTATCGATATGCTATCAACATGCTATAAATAAAATCGTTGTCCTTTGAACCATATGATTTGTTGTCCCTTAAACAACACATCGATTTTTAACAATCAATTGTAACGTTGTCTTTTACACACGATTAACAAATATAAAAGGATTTAGCAAGGGTTAAATATATATCTTGTTGTCAACAATAATGGTAAATCGTTGTTCATTCTCTATGGGATATCATCGTCATTCAATCATTAATACCAAAGGGAGATCATTGTCATACACAGCATACTGTGCAATAATTTCACCCAACCAAATACATAGTCAAAATGCAGTTGTTACACAGTCTCGAACACAACAATCAAGGTATAAATTTGATGTCACTCAAAAGATAAAAACGTGGTCAATCAAGGCATAAATTCACTGCCAATCAAATGATAAATTCCCAGTAAATCAAGGTATAAATTTCCTGCCAGACAAAGGATAAAAATGCAATTAATCAAGGTTTAAATTTGCTTCCATTCAAAGGATAAATATGCAATAAATCAAGGTATAAACTTGTTTCCAGTCAAAGGATAAAAATGCAGTTAATCAAGGTTTAAATTCACTTCCATTCAAAGGATAAATACACAATAAACCAAGGTATAAACTTGTTGTCAATCAAGGGATAAAAACGCAGTTAATCAGGGTTTAAATTCACTTCCATTCAAAGGATAAATACGCAGTAAATCAAGGTATAAACTTGTTTCCAGTCAAAGGATAAAAACGTAGTTAATCAAGGTTTAAATTCTCTTCCATTAAAAGGATAAATATGTAGTAAATCAAGGTATAAACTTGCTACCAGTCAAAGGATAAAAACACAATTAATCAAGGTTTAAATTCGCTTCCATTCGAAGGGTAAATACACAGTAAATCAAGGTATAAACTTGTTGCCAGTCAAAGGATAAAAACGTAGTTGATCAAGGTTTAAATTCATTGTCTATAAATGTAATAAATAAAAATGCAATATAAGGATAAGGCTCTTATAATTTTGTTGTCATTAACTCTAAATTTGCTATGTAATACAAACGCAATGCCATCTATTACAATGTTGTTGCCAACAACATATCATTGTGCAAATAACATAATTAATCATACATGTCATTGTCTAAATAATCAAGATTTTTGTCCATTAATTAATCTAATTCAACGGTGATATCTCTGTCCAATAGTAATATTTATGTACATTTCTATTTGTTGTCAAGAAAATTAAAGCGCATGTGCATCATAATGAAATACGCTAGTAAATTGTGGTTCATCAAAAATGCAGGTGAAGGTTTAATTCAACAGTAAAACAAAATAAAAACTAGACGCATTTAATGGTTATTCAGCAATAAAATGAAATCAATCAAGACGTAATGAAAATGTTTGATCAATAGTAAAACAGTTTCAACTGGACACATGTAAACTTCCTTATGTTTTATCATTAAAAAGAAAATAATGCAGACATAAAGATAAATCCACAGATATCATAAATTTGCATCCATATCATTTAAATAAACACAGACATAGCATTGAAAGAAATGCATACATTTACCAAAGTTCAAGCAACTAAAAACGCAGAGAAAATCAAAGTTTTATCAATCAAGACGCAGAGTTTAATCAAAGCTCACTCATAAGATAAAAATGCAGAGATAAGTAAGGGATAGACAACTGGGCAAAAAATTTATGCTTCACTCATCATCCATACACAGGAAAGTAGGGCATTTGAATCTATACGTCTCTAAACACCAAAGTGACGGTCGTTGATTCGGCTCATGGCCGACTGCTCAGGCATAAACTGATGACTAAAGGGATAAGGGACAGAAGATAAAACACAAACTTCTTCGTAATAATCAATAAAACAAACATAGATAAGTCAATGAAATCAGTAGTTGATTTTGCCAAGGGAAATCCATTCAAAAATAAACATGTGTGTACTGTAGCCAAATGTGATAGCTCTGAGTCGTTGTCCCACGTTCTCTCCGTCCAACTCCCGCTTGTCGACCGATGTGACCTCATTGATACCTCCCAGCCAATGTTATGGGTACTCTTCTCCCCCCTGAGTCCCCTAAGCCACAAAGAGGCCATGCACACAATACCAGAGAACCTCTAGCACCCAGCTCGCCACGCAACGTTGAGCTACCACTCGTTACCCAAGCTGGGTATACCAACTCCCACAAGATAAGTTCAGTCAAGACAAAAATTCAGCAGCTTAACGTTACGCATAAAGATGAGATCCATACTCCTCCTCCTTCGTCCCTTTTATAAATTTTTTCAAGTAATTAATTTCTCAAATTCTCATTAAATTCTTTTTTCATTTAATAAATTAGGAAAAACCTCCCCCGTACACATGTCACCCATACCCTAGTTGCACCAGAAATTTAATTTTATTAATTAATTAATTAATCCTATTTCCCTCACCCACCTAAAAGTATTCCTAAAAACGCTCCTAGGTGTCCCAAAATTCTCTTACACTTCTTAAATGACTTATGCCTCGCTAAATTCCTAATTGAGTTCAAAAATTGTAAGTTCCCAAGGAAAGATTTCTTACTAAGTTAGACATTCAACGTTTTCTTTATGTTTCCCCTTTTTTCTTTAGGTTTCCCCTTTTTCCCTTTAGTTTCCTATTTCTTTTAAGTTTCCCTCTTTTCCCTTTTTAACCAAAATTCAATTTGGCAAGTGTAGAAAAACAACCATTTACCCCTTTTTCTTTTTAACTAAAAATTAAATTAGCATATGTAGATAAAACAATCATTTCCCTTTTTAAAATTTTAATCCCCCATTATAATTTGATTTTAAAATTTAATTTGAATTTCTTACCCCCTTTCTTGTTACAAGTTTATTTATTATTATTATTATTATGACCACAAGTTCTACTTAGACCTAGGTTTTTAATTTCTCTAGGTTGAATGACATTTTTATTAGGGAAAATTGTTTTTAAATCTTACTTATCACATCATTCGTTTTAAGGTCAACTAGGTTTATTCACTTTACCAGTTAAAATCACGTCGTGCCCTTCAGGACGCACTAGCTTCTCCAAGGGTGTCACTCATCTCTTTCCATTTTCCTTGTGCGGTGTGCACTTCAGGATGCACTACGTGCTCCAAGGGTGCCACTCACCTCTTTTTGTTTTCCTTGTGCCATGTGCCCTTCAGTACGCACTACGTGCTCCAAGGGTGCCACTCGCCTCTTGACTGACTTGGTAGACATCAAAAACCCTTGGAGTCAATACTCCACCAGGTGATCTTGTGGGAAACTAAGGGCCTCTAAGGAATAGAGCAACTGCCTTATTGCGCACCCCTTATAATCATCGTGAGTGACTATCACAGTTTTCCCTCACAGCATCGTGGGTCTTCTCGAACTAGGTGATCAATAACCTACAGTTCGAGCCACGATGGGAGTGCTAGTAGGTTGTGGCAGGGCTGCTTTCCACACCTCTTCGTCAAAGTATCTGGTTGTCATGCGTGACCCCTCTACTCCACTTGTGAGTCTGGTCAACAAGCTATCATCAACTTACATCATGATCAACGAATCATGTCAGCAACAATAATAAATCCTCATAACATCTAATCATATGTACATGTGTCACATCAATAAAATTCAAACCCAACAATCATCTCCGTGACTCTATCCAAAGTCCAAGGGGTTTCATTGATGCCTCTTCATCCTCAATGTCCAAAGTCCTGCACACACAGGAGAACCCAGTCAATAGCACCTGTCTATGAAAAGGAAACCAAAATAACATATCATCATATCTCATAATCATAATCAAATGACCAATCATATAATAATTTGGATCACTTGTAAGCAAGTGTCCTTAAAGAATAAGTTCGCTCAGTGCACGCAAGAGAGGGATGTTACATACACCCCCTCTTGGTCTAAACTTTGTCGTGAAGTTTCACAGTATGTAAGTGCAGATAAAAAGTGTATCATAGTATCATAAGTCTATCTATCAAATAAAAATGGAAATTGTTGGTGCATATCACATGCATCCTCCCAGGTCGCCGAGTGCGGACTATAGTTATCCCATTGGACCTTGACTTGATATATTGTTCGACATCATAGTTTTCGAATGCGATGTAACAGGATGCGGATTGGCTCCGGCATGAGAGCACCCTCGTCATATACCTAGAAGGTACTCAAGTCAAACATGTGTAGGATCACTAACATAATGTTTCAAATAGAGACGTGAAAGACATCATGCATACACCTCAAGGATCAAGCAAGGCTAGTCAATAGGCCACGACCCTCTCTTTTACACAATCGCGCATGATCCCACGAACCTAGGAGATATTTTATCACTCTTTCCAACTTGATCGAACTCTTATGCGGTTTTGACCGCAAGAATACTCTATCGCCAATATCGTAACTATGGTCGACATGATGCGCATCGGAATAACTCTTCTACCGATCATGTGCTTCCTCGATCCTTTGTCTTATTGTTTGCATTTGATCTTCCATTTATTTGATTGCTTATGGTCCCACCAGGACCCTATCCTCAATGGTCGCCCATAAAGAAACTCGAAAGGCGCCATCTTAATGGTGCTTTGATAACTGTGGTTATATGTGAATTCTACCAATGAAAAGAATTATTCCCAATGCTTATGTTGGTACGTCACGTACATACACAACATTTCCTCCAATATTTGGTTTGTTTGTTCAGTCTTCATGTCTGTCTTCGGGTGAGATGCGATACTAACGTTAAGTTGGGTTCCCAAGGCCTCTTGGAAACTAGTCCAAAATTGTCCTGTAAACATCGATCCTCTATCAGATATAATCCTCTTAGGCATGCCATGCCCTCACANAGCACAAACCATTCCATAATAGCCTCAAACTTTGTTGGATCCACAACGATACCTTCGTCAATGATGAAATTCCCTAAGTAGTGAATATTTGAATGATAAAAATGAGCATTTAGACAAATTTCCATACAATTTGTTCTCTTGTACACACTATAGTACCAAGCGCAAGTGCTCAACATGCTCCTCCATCATCCAAGAGTAAATCAAAATATTGTTAATGAATACTTGGACAAACTTTTCCAAGTATTCACAGAACACCCCATTCATCAAACTCATAAATACCCTAGGGACGTTTGTCAATCCAAAAGGTAAAACAATAAACTCTTAATGTCCAAACCTCATCTTAAAAGCGGTCTTAGGGATGTCATCCTCCTTGATCCTTAACTGGTGATACCTTGATCACAAGTCGATCTTTGAAAACATCGTCACGTCTTTCATCTGATCGAACATATCATCAATCCTTGGCAACATGTATTGATTATTTATCATTGCCTTGTTCAATTGACGGTAGTCAATGCAGAGTCTCCACGACCCATCCTTCTTCGGTATGAAGATAACAGGCACACCCCACGGTGACACACTTGGATTTATAAGTCCCAGGTAAAACAACCCCTTCAGTTGCAT
>JZKD02S0418959.1:0-17947 GCA_000966675.3 Picea glauca | reverse complement strand
TGCATTCTGAACCTCAGGGAAATTCTTGTTCTGTTCTAGGGTTACCTAGGAAATCTTCATTGTTTGGATGACTTATTGAGGGGCTTCCAGCACTTCGACTGGTCTAGATGCTATCCTTTATTCTCTAACCATGAGGAGCTCTTGAGTCGATTGTTCCAAGGCCGTTGTTTGCTCCTCCCAACTCATGGCCTTGAATCTAGTTGCTTTAGGATCATCCATCCTTGCCACCATATCATCCTAGTCTTGAGCATTTTCATTGAAAATTTCATCCTCAAACCGGTCATGGGAATAAGGCCAACAGGATGATACCTATGATGCATGTTTCAGGACCAGACCCTTGGGATCGTGCTTGCGGAAACGGTCGGTCTGGAATCAAAATTCCAATTGACTTAACCCCTCTTTCTTTGCCTGCACGGTGTATTTGAACATGTATATGCCAATATGAAATCCATAAGGTATGAAGGCTCGCTTCTTGTCCTTCACTAAAGTGGCGTTGTAGCCTTGCAAAATGGTCTGATAACAAATCTCCCCTAATACTAGTCGATCGAGGACATATATAGGTAATAGATGGGGTGCCCCTATGGTGCTGAAAACCCTGATCTAGATCTCATTCTCATATATATACTAGTGACCCACTTTCGATACAACCCTTTAAGTTGCATCCAACATCCTTTGGAACTCTTTCTTGAACAACAAAGAATAAATGCTTGTAATGAGCTGGTCACAGATAAGAGAATAGGATTTCTTGTAACTATTTTCCCATAAGATGTTGAAGTATACATGGACCAGGAGCTGAAAGGAATTCCAGCTTAAGTTCATTCCAGCAAAGACGTTCTTGGCACAGACGACGTCCAACAAATACAAGGCCATGTAAAAGGAAGGGGTTTCTCCCCCTTTCACCTGTTCATCTGTTTGGAGATGATTGCACCCCAGTTAAAACCTATTCCAAAAATGGCTATGGTATAAGCTAGATTCATCCATGCCTCCAAAAAACTGGTGCAGTCTTTCTCTCCATGCAATTGGCAGAGGAGGGCCATTAGATAGATGTAAGGGTCTATCAAGTTGGTCGTTGGGTACTAGCCAAAGGTCCTATTGGTGAAATTTTTATCCTCTCTCCACTAGAACGCCATAATATTTCTCGTGTCGTGCTTCTGATAGAAACTCAAAAAACATCCAGTGCTTAAACATTCTTCCGGATCCCTAAGCTTATAGTAACTCTAAACTTCTACTGGGAGGAAAACCCCGACACATCCACCATTGTCGTCATTAATTAAACACCTATGTGCATCAATGTGATCAATATGCCATTTCAAGAGTTCAATGTAGGGAAATACCGAGTCCTTCTTGTCACCATGTGAAAATAATCCTTGCGGATATTCAAGAGAACTTCATCATCGAGTTTTCTCATATCAGGATCATTTTGCGGGGAAAACTCGAGGGTTTCCTCCTTCTTGATTTTATTAAACAGTTCTTCTTAGCGAGGGAATATTGTTTTGGTATCGATGTTCACCTCTGTGTCTCCAAAGTTCAGGGGATGGACAAAGGCCTTCTTGGTGGTTTTCTTGATGACGGGCACTGGCTTTGGAGTGAATTTCAATTTCCTTGCGACTAATGGGGAGGAACCTTCTCTTGCCTATGGTTCTTGTAGCTTTGGCACCCTTGGGTATTTCCTAGTGGTGGGTTTCTTCGAAGGTAGCCTCCCTGTAGTGCTTGCTAAAATTGTTGTTTTAATACTCAATGGACCTTGGAATATTTCTCTAGATCACTCATCTTTCTCCTTTGGGTGCTCCGAACTTCTTTGCGCGCAGAATGATCTCATACACAATAAATCAAAAGAATATAACAAGAGATATCCTACTAGTTGTATCAACCATTTAATATGAGTAATGGATTTAATTCAAAACAACCTACCATCTAATCTTTGCAAATAAATTCTACATTGGGTGATAGTGGAGATGTGGAGGGAGATGCATTGTATTGGGAGGCTTAAATGGTCCTTTTGGTTTACACATGAATTAGAAACTAATGCGTGATCCTGGAATTAATTAACCTTTTAAATGCATTGTATCTACCGTATCTTAGAGCTAAAACATTCCATCACGTCGGATTTCTCAGTGGATAGGTCGAGGATCGATGACACCTTGCATATGTTTCTGTTGGTATCCTTCTTAGAAAAATTCCGATGCCAACGGGTATCGGGGATTGGCGATCAGGGATCTATTCAAGTGCATAGTTTCTTTTCAGGTTACATCTTCGTAAATCCCCGATGCCGAAAAAATTTCGACAGTCAACGATCGACGATATCCTTCCTTTACTCGTGCGATGCCTACTCTCTTCAAAACTTCTCAACACTGATGAGGGTCAGTTATCAGAGATATTCTTGCATAGCGCCTATCGCGTAATTAGGATTGTTGTCTGTAGACGCCTATGGATGTCAAGGCTCAACTATTTTGGTCCTCTCGGGCAAAATTTGGCATCTCTAATCCTTACCGATGCCAAATTCCTTTAGCGCATTGAGGAGATATTTCAGTTTTCAGTTCTTTAATTAAATGTTAGCCTTTGTTAATTCATGATGATTTTCGCTTTCCCAAACAACTTTGAAATACTTAAAATGAAAAACAAAAGACGAGCAAAGGAAACATTTTCATATTAAGATCGAATTAGACATTCACAAGAGATCAAGTGGTACACAAAAAGTGAAATTTGACATAGACCTTTAGGGTGTGATGAGTGCTCAACATGCTCTTAACAGTCTTTTCATTTGCAAACTGTCTCATCTCTGAGTTTGGTGCAATGGCCCCTTTTTTTTCAGACAAATGTTATAATACATGTGTTATGATGCAACCCAAATTACTATGCAGCCTCTTGGCCATCTCTATAGAGTTTCATTTGACTCCCATTCACCATTCCTTCCAAGACATCTCCATTCAAGGTTTCTAACCAGACAGCACCTTTCTGTTTTAGTTTTTGAATCACATAGGATCCTAGCCGGTGCATTCGAAATTTCCCCAAATGTTGCATATACTTGTTTTCATAGAGTAGTACCAAATATCAATTTGAACCTTCTTCTATTAAATGTGGTGATCATGCCAGGCCTTCTCTCTATCTTTCTGAACCTACTGATGGAATCTTATGCAAACCTATCCTCCTCAAGTTGTACTAACTGCACCAACCTCTCCTCTATTACGTCAATATTTGATAGTTCTATAATTTCTTCAATGCGCAATATACGTATATTAAACTCCATTTGCATTACTTCTTCTTTCTCGTAGACCAACCTGAAAGGGGTATGTTCTGTCAACTTCTTGTTGGTAGTCTTGTAAGCTCATAATACTGCAAGAAATCTTAAGTCCTAGTCATCTCTACCAACATTACAAATATTTGTTAAGGAATTCTCCAAGATCTTATTAAAATCTTCCACAATTCCATTAGCCTGAGGGTGATATGGGGTGCTCTTTTGGTGATGAATCTAGAACTCCTTAGTCAATGTTGCAATTTCTTTGTTTATAAAGTGTGTCCCTTGATCACTAAGTAATATGCACGGACATACAAATATTGTGACTACATTTTATAATAGAAACCATGTAGCAGTTTCTGTTGTAAAGTCTATAACTGGGGTTGCTTATTCCCATCTTGTCAAATACTCAGTCACAGTAATGATATACCATTCCCCCGATCTTCTTTCTTGTGGGTTGATTGGCCCATTTATCAAATTATTACAATGTAACCTATGGATTCAAAGATGTGTTGTCCCTCCTAGATGGATTTCCCACTCATTGGCATACATCACATGATTGAAAATATTCCTTTGCATCCTTGTGAAGTGTCGGCCACCAAGGTCCTACACACAAAATATTTTTTGCCGTTGCTCTCCCTACATAATTTCCTCTAGCAATTCTATCGTGTGCTTCTTCAAGTATTTTTGACCATTCATGATCCAACATACAACGTCTCAGTATTCCATCTACGCCCATATTGTATAAATTCCTTGAAATAAACTGATAATATGTTTCTTTCACTACTACTTTTTTCTTATATGCTACAATTATCTCATATGGATCCATGTCTATGCTGAGAAACTTTTTAATGTACGAGAAATAATCATCCACTATCCTTACTACAAATAATTGCATATTTGGGAAGTTTTCATTTGAATTTCCCGCATCTTTCCTTGAAAATATGCATGATATATGATATGGTCCTACATTCAGTTTCCCCGGTTTCACTATAGGTTCAAAGTCGTATTCCTGAAATAATCAAATCCACCTACATATTCTCCCCCCCAAAACTGGATTATGGATTAAGTATTTTAATGCATAATGGTATTTATACATTTTAATGTGAGACCCTAATAGATAATTCCTAAATTTATGTAGTGCATATACCATCTCCAATCCTTCCCGTTATGTTGTTGTATAGTTCTTCTCTACTATAGACAACTTCCTTCTTGCAAAATAAATTGGGGATCTGTGTCTCCTTCCCCTGGCTAAGATAAAAATACTCCCAATGCTATGGACTAGCGTCCATGTGTACATGAAACTCCTTGTTCCAATCCAGAAAAATTAAAATCGACACAATCAAAAAAAAATGTTTCAGGGTGTCCAACCCCTTATGACAGTATTCATTCCATTGAAACTTCACTTCCTTCTTTAGTAGCTTCTTCATTGATGTTGTGATTTTCACATATCCCTTGATGAATTTCCAATAATAACCTGTATGACCCAACATTGCCCTTAGTTTTATGACTAATGTAGGTAGTTTTAACTCCAAATCGATTGCAATCTTATTTGGGTCTACCAATAGTCCATGTTTTCACACTACATGTCCTAATAGAATTCCAAATGGTGCACAAAAAATGCAATTCTTCAAGTTCAGCAAAATTCGACACTTCTTGTAGAGATCCAACATAAGTGTAAGAACTTTTATATGATCCTTCAGTAGAATGAACATTTTCCAATCATCAAAGTAGAATTCTAGGAACGTATGGATGAACTCCTTGAATGTTTGCAACTACTACCCTAGAAAACATCATAGGGGCATTCTTCAATCCAAAGGCCATAACCGTGTACTAGTAACTTCCCCATTCCATTGCAAAATTGGTCTTGTGTATATCCTCCTATGTGATTCTTATCTGATGGTATCTGAAGAATCCATCTATATAAGAGTATGTTTCTTGGCCTTCGACGTTCTCCAGTAACTCATCTTTGAATGGTGTTGGAACCGAATCATGTAAGAATGCGTCATTTGACTTCTTGAGATCTACAAGGATCTTGATTCCACCTATATTCTTGTCCTGCACCACCATTGTATTGATACACTCAAGTTATTCAACCGGTTCAATCATTATTGCATCCAACATCCTATCTATTTCAACTTTTACCTTCTCCTTATACCTCAAATTTATCCTATAAGGCCTTTGGCAGACTAGCTTAGCTCCTCATTTTAGTGGGATCTTCATCTTGCCCAAGTATCTTTCTATTCCATTCATCTTTGAAAAATTGGTTGGAAATAAGTATTGGTATTCTCTTAGTAAGTATGCAATCTTTTCAACTGTCTCTTCACTCCAATAGTCCTCTATCTGTGCAAACTTCAGACTCTCTATCGTACCAATATTTATCTTTCCTATTTTTATCGATTGGGTATATGCAACAAATTCTATGGCCCATTCTCATATTTTCTTAGGTATCTGTACATTCCTAGGATCCTCTTCATCATACTCTTCCTAGGATACATTATAGCATTCCAACAACTTATGAACAATCATCTTGTTTTTGTGCTCATTGCATACGGGTATCACCTCCATCGTTTCTTCTTCTGATAATATCTTCGTCTGAATATCCTGTAGTGATGTATCTATGGATGGATACTCATGTTCAAATGTAAACAAGATTTTGAACCTCTAGATCAATTCTTCCCATCTTGTTGTCTCCCTGCTCATTTCCAAATCCAAGTACCATTTCTTCAAAATTGTGCCCAGTGTGTGTATAAATTGGTGTGTCCACTCTGTCTCTGGTACTAAACCCCAGAAATCCATCCACTATTCCACATGAACTATTGGGTCACTATCCTCTATATATTTATGTACAATGTTTTCTCCCCCAATGCCAAACCTTATTTTCATTAGTTTGTTGCATTGTAGCGAGTATTGCATTCGTTCTCTATGTGCATCCCAACATCTAGTTGGAGTCACTTTTAATACCACATCCAATGCTAACAAACTTTGTTGTTTGGTTACCTGCAGCTCCAATTCTTTTACAAACATACTTATTTCAAATAATCCATAATACCTGGGAAGGTTAAATATCTCTGTTCCAATCCAGTGCACAGATCAAGTCATGCACGCACATCATATGGTGGACACTTCATGAATTCTTTGTTTCCAATGCTCTAGAGCTGCTTCCAAATATGTCGCACATGAAGTGACACTTCTCCAACTCAATGCACCATCTGTTGTTGATTTGACATAATCCTCCTTCCACATAGTCATGCTATATAAGTTTTCAATGTCATTATGTCTTGTGTGTTCTATATATCTCTATCCTTCTAATGGATCTAAGGGTGCCATAACTTTCAAATTACCAGCTTCAAATATCATATCCCTCCTCTTCAATTTGATGGTCACTTGGTTATCGAAATCCCATTCTAATCCCATTAATGCTAGATATGGTTGATAATCATCCAAAAAATAAATAAATTCAAAATATGCCACATTTCGCACCCCATCTATGTTCAGAGGTACTCCTGTTAACAAACCAATCATGACTATTTTGTGTTGATTTTATAATATGAGTAGAACAGGAGACCATACCAACTTGGATTTTTCCATCAATTCCCATGTCTTCTTAGGTAAAATATTCACATCAAAACCTACATCCAAAATAATATTATCCACATCATACTCTCCAATCTGCGCACTGAATCATAATTCTTCATTGGTTCTCTTCCTGTGTAGTATCTTATTTTCCATCCTTTTTGAGGTTTATGTTTCCCTTCCTCTTGTGCTGTGATCAGTCACATCGTATAATGTACTCATCAAAACCTCATATTTTATTAGCTCCACACAATATATCAAGAATTTTGTTAGCGTACTTACCTTCCCCGCTGGCTTCTCTAGCATTGTGTGATCTTATTCATGAGGTGTTGTGGATGTTGATGCTTCCCAATATGTTCCAAGTAGTTCTTTACTTTCCATATGATATGTCTCCTTTTATTATTGAGGATCAAAGGTTGGTATGGACCCTATTAACTTTCTTACCCAATATTTCATCTACTTTCCTTCATATGTCCTATCAGTCCCTTTTCTAGATCCTCCATGTGTAACCATGGCTACTCTGGACCCTTCATTGTGTCTTTCAACTAAAATTGTTTCCACATTTTGATTCA
Organism: Picea glauca; assembly: GCA_000966675.3. Taxonomy (NCBI): domain Eukaryota; kingdom Viridiplantae; phylum Streptophyta; class Pinopsida; order Pinales; family Pinaceae; genus Picea; species Picea glauca. The sequence continues at coordinate 10,564 of JZKD02S0418959.1, read as the reverse complement.
AATTTGGGTTTTGTTTTCCTCTAGCCTACCACTTGGAAACTATTTAGGGACATTCTTTTGTCAAATGATCCAATGCTCTGTAATATGTGCATGTTGTACATGGATTCTGGCAGTTGCGGGCCATGTGTCCAGGTTGATTACAATTTTAACATATAATCATTCCTCTTGCTCTTCTTCCAAAATTCAGTCTACCTCGGCCTCGGCCAAATTTTCCTTTGGTCCCATTATTGAAACCTATTTGATTGTTGTATTGTGGAACCCCACTTCTGCTGTAACATTTTATTCCTAGATCCTTTACATATTGGGTGTGTGCTCTCCCATCAAGTCAAACATGTGACAATCCTTCTCCTTGTGTCCTACATATTTGTGAAATTTTCAAATGAAGTTCTTTAGGATACTCTCGTACTTATGTAGTAGTGGACACTATATTGGGTGATGGCCCCATTTATTACATATCTCACAGTATCCTCCTCCCGACAATGGATTTGGTGCACCTGTCACCAAATATTGTGCGAATGTTGGGTTTTCGTCCTTGTGTTGGNACTTAAAATGAAAAACAAAAGACGAGCAAAGGAAACATTTTCATATTAAGATCGAATTAGACATTCACAAGAGATCAAGTGGTACACAAAAAGTGAAATTTGACATAGACCTTTAGGGTGTGATGAGTGCTCAACATGCTCTTAACAGTCTTTTCATTTGCAAACTGTCTCATCTCTGAGTTTGGTGCAATGGCCCCTTTTTTTTCAGACAAATGTTATAATACATGTGTTATGATGCAACCCAAATTACTATGCAGCCTCTTGGCCATCTCTATAGAGTTTCATTTGACTCCCATTCACCATTCCTTCCAAGACATCTCCATTCAAGGTTTCTAACCAGACAGCACCTTTCTGTTTTAGTTTTTGAATCACATAGGATCCTAGCCGGTGCATTCGAAATTTCCCCAAATGTTGCATATACTTGTTTTCATAGAGTAGTACCAAATATCAATTTGAACCTTCTTCTATTAAATGTGGTGATCATGCCAGGCCTTCTCTCTATCTTTCTGAACCTACTGATGGAATCTTATGCAAACCTATCCTCCTCAAGTTGTACTAACTGCACCAACCTCTCCTCTATTACGTCAATATTTGATAGTTCTATAATTTCTTCAATGCGCAATATACGTATATTAAACTCCATTTGCATTACTTCTTCTTTCTCGTAGACCAACCTGAAAGGGGTATGTTCTGTCAACTTCTTGTTGGTAGTCTTGTAAGCTCATAATACTGCAAGAAATCTTAAGTCCTAGTCATCTCTACCAACATTACAAATATTTGTTAAGGAATTCTCCAAGATCTTATTAAAATCTTCCACAATTCCATTAGCCTGAGGGTGATATGGGGTGCTCTTTTGGTGATGAATCTAGAACTCCTTAGTCAATGTTGCAATTTCTTTGTTTATAAAGTGTGTCCCTTGATCACTAAGTAATATGCACGGACATACAAATATTGTGACTACATTTTATAATAGAAACCATGTAGCAGTTTCTGTTGTAAAGTCTATAACTGGGGTTGCTTATTCCCATCTTGTCAAATACTCAGTCACAGTAATGATATACCATTCCCCCGATCTTCTTTCTTGTGGGTTGATTGGCCCATTTATCAAATTATTACAATGTAACCTATGGATTCAAAGATGTGTTGTCCCTCCTAGATGGATTTCCCACTCATTGGCATACATCACATGATTGAAAATATTCCTTTGCATCCTTGTGAAGTGTCGGCCACCAAGGTCCTACACACAAAATATTTTTTGCCGTTGCTCTCCCTACATAATTTCCTCTAGCAATTCTATCGTGTGCTTCTTCAAGTATTTTTGACCATTCATGATCCAACATACAACGTCTCAGTATTCCATCTACGCCCATATTGTATAAATTCCTTGAAATAAACTGATAATATGTTTCTTTCACTACTACTTTTTTCTTATATGCTACAATTATCTCATATGGATCCATGTCTATGCTGAGAAACTTTTTAATGTACGAGAAATAATCATCCACTATCCTTACTACAAATAATTGCATATTTGGGAAGTTTTCATTTGAATTTCCCGCATCTTTCCTTGAAAATATGCATGATATATGATATGGTCCTACATTCAGTTTCCCCGGTTTCACTATAGGTTCAAAGTCGTATTCCTGAAATAATCAAATCCACCTACATATTCTCCCCCCCAAAACTGGATTATGGATTAAGTATTTTAATGCATAATGGTATTTATACATTTTAATGTGAGACCCTAATAGATAATTCCTAAATTTATGTAGTGCATATACCATCTCCAATCCTTCCCGTTATGTTGTTGTATAGTTCTTCTCTACTATAGACAACTTCCTTCTTGCAAAATAAATTGGGGATCTGTGTCTCCTTCCCCTGGCTAAGATAAAAATACTCCCAATGCTATGGACTAGCGTCCATGTGTACATGAAACTCCTTGTTCCAATCCAGAAAAATTAAAATCGACACAATCAAAAAAAAATGTTTCAGGGTGTCCAACCCCTTATGACAGTATTCATTCCATTGAAACTTCACTTCCTTCTTTAGTAGCTTCTTCATTGATGTTGTGATTTTCACATATCCCTTGATGAATTTCCAATAATAACCTGTATGACCCAACATTGCCCTTAGTTTTATGACTAATGTAGGTAGTTTTAACTCCAAATCGATTGCAATCTTATTTGGGTCTACCAATAGTCCATGTTTTCACACTACATGTCCTAATAGAATTCCAAATGGTGCACAAAAAATGCAATTCTTCAAGTTCAGCAAAATTCGACACTTCTTGTAGAGATCCAACATAAGTGTAAGAACTTTTATATGATCCTTCAGTAGAATGAACATTTTCCAATCATCAAAGTAGAATTCTAGGAACGTATGGATGAACTCCTTGAATGTTTGCAACTACTACCCTAGAAAACATCATAGGGGCATTCTTCAATCCAAAGGCCATAACCGTGTACTAGTAACTTCCCCATTCCATTGCAAAATTGGTCTTGTGTATATCCTCCTATGTGATTCTTATCTGATGGTATCTGAAGAATCCATCTATATAAGAGTATGTTTCTTGGCCTTCGACGTTCTCCAGTAACTCATCTTTGAATGGTGTTGGAACCGAATCATGTAAGAATGCGTCATTTGACTTCTTGAGATCTACAAGGATCTTGATTCCACCTATATTCTTGTCCTGCACCACCATTGTATTGATACACTCAAGTTATTCAACCGGTTCAATCATTATTGCATCCAACATCCTATCTATTTCAACTTTTACCTTCTCCTTATACCTCAAATTTATCCTATAAGGCCTTTGGCAGACTAGCTTAGCTCCTCATTTTAGTGGGATCTTCATCTTGCCCAAGTATCTTTCTATTCCATTCATCTTTGAAAAATTGGTTGGAAATAAGTATTGGTATTCTCTTAGTAAGTATGCAATCTTTTCAACTGTCTCTTCACTCCAATAGTCCTCTATCTGTGCAAACTTCAGACTCTCTATCGTACCAATATTTATCTTTCCTATTTTTATCGATTGGGTATATGCAACAAATTCTATGGCCCATTCTCATATTTTCTTAGGTATCTGTACATTCCTAGGATCCTCTTCATCATACTCTTCCTAGGATACATTATAGCATTCCAACAACTTATGAACAATCATCTTGTTTTTGTGCTCATTGCATACGGGTATCACCTCCATCGTTTCTTCTTCTGATAATATCTTCGTCTGAATATCCTGTAGTGATGTATCTATGGATGGATACTCATGTTCAAATGTAAACAAGATTTTGAACCTCTAGATCAATTCTTCCCATCTTGTTGTCTCCCTGCTCATTTCCAAATCCAAGTACCATTTCTTCAAAATTGTGCCCAGTGTGTGTATAAATTGGTGTGTCCACTCTGTCTCTGGTACTAAACCCCAGAAATCCATCCACTATTCCACATGAACTATTGGGTCACTATCCTCTATATATTTATGTACAATGTTTTCTCCCCCAATGCCAAACCTTATTTTCATTAGTTTGTTGCATTGTAGCGAGTATTGCATTCGTTCTCTATGTGCATCCCAACATCTAGTTGGAGTCACTTTTAATACCACATCCAATGCTAACAAACTTTGTTGTTTGGTTACCTGCAGCTCCAATTCTTTTACAAACATACTTATTTCAAATAATCCATAATACCTGGGAAGGTTAAATATCTCTGTTCCAATCCAGTGCACAGATCAAGTCATGCACGCACATCATATGGTGGACACTTCATGAATTCTTTGTTTCCAATGCTCTAGAGCTGCTTCCAAATATGTCGCACATGAAGTGACACTTCTCCAACTCAATGCACCATCTGTTGTTGATTTGACATAATCCTCCTTCCACATAGTCATGCTATATAAGTTTTCAATGTCATTATGTCTTGTGTGTTCTATATATCTCTATCCTTCTAATGGATCTAAGGGTGCCATAACTTTCAAATTACCAGCTTCAAATATCATATCCCTCCTCTTCAATTTGATGGTCACTTGGTTATCGAAATCCCATTCTAATCCCATTAATGCTAGATATGGTTGATAATCATCCAAAAAATAAATAAATTCAAAATATGCCACATTTCGCACCCCATCTATGTTCAGAGGTACTCCTGTTAACAAACCAATCATGACTATTTTGTGTTGATTTTATAATATGAGTAGAACAGGAGACCATACCAACTTGGATTTTTCCATCAATTCCCATGTCTTCTTAGGTAAAATATTCACATCAAAACCTACATCCAAAATAATATTATCCACATCATACTCTCCAATCTGCGCACTGAATCATAATTCTTCATTGGTTCTCTTCCTGTGTAGTATCTTATTTTCCATCCTTTTTGAGGTTTATGTTTCCCTTCCTCTTGTGCTGTGATCAGTCACATCGTATAATGTACTCATCAAAACCTCATATTTTATTAGCTCCACACAATATATCAAGAATTTTGTTAGCGTACTTACCTTCCCCGCTGGCTTCTCTAGCATTGTGTGATCTTATTCATGAGGTGTTGTGGATGTTGATGCTTCCCAATATGTTCCAAGTAGTTCTTTACTTTCCATATGATATGTCTCCTTTTATTATTGAGGATCAAAGGCTAGTATGGCCCCTATTAACTTTCTTACCCAATATTTCATCTACTTTCTTTCATATGTCCTATCAATCCCTTTTCTAGATCCTCCATGTGTAACCATGGCTACTCTGGACCCTTCATTGTGTCTTTCAACTAAAATTGTTTCCACATGTTGATTCAAATTTGGGTTTTGTTTTCCTCTAGCCTACCACTTGGAAACTATTTGGGGACATTCTTTTGTCAAATGATCCAGTGCTCTGTAATATGTGCATGTTGTACATGGATTCTGGCAGTTGCGGGCCATGTGTCCAGGTTGATTACACTTTTAACATATAATCATTCCTCTTGCTCTTCTTCCAAAATTCAGTCTACCTCGGCCTCGGCCAAATTTTCCTTTGGTCCCCTTATTGAAACCTATTTGATTGTTATATTGTGGAACCCCACTTCTGCTGCAACATTTTATTCCTAGATCCTTTACATATTGGGTGTGCGCTCTCTCATCAAGTCAAAGATGTGACAATCCTTCTCCTTGTGTCCTACATATTTGTGAAATTTTCAAATGAAGTTCTTTAGGATACTCTCGTACTTCTGTAGTAGTGGACACTATATTGGGTTATGGCCCCATTTATTACATATCTCATAGTATCCTCCTCTCGAAAATGGATTTGGTGCACCCGTCACCAAATATTGTGCGAATGTTTGGTTTTCGTCCTTGTGTTGGCCTTCAGTCCTACATTTGTTACACCAAACTTGCTCACATTTCTATTTTCCCTTTGTGAGTTCTTCGAATTGAGTTTTTAATGCAACCAACTTCCTCTAAACTTGCATCATTCTTCCATTGTGTCCCACTAGAGATGACTCAAGTTTCATCACAATATCTAGTACCTCAGGATGTGACACAACCTTCTACTGAATCAATGGTCTATGAATGTGTGGTAGAAGCCCTGCAATAAACCATTCTTGGTGTTTTTAATTTTAGATATAAAAATTTAATATACCCATTACATCCTTAAATATCTTATCAAAATCTCATATCGATTATGTTTGTACTTGCTTGATATCCTTCAATTATGTGATGTACTACAACTCTAACTTTGGCTTCTTGAACTCCAATAGTTATTTCTTAGTCTTTGTCAATCTCTTGCCCTATCCTGTAGGTGTGGTTCTCTGTAACTTCATATACCATACTACTGCATGACCTATAAATTTCATTTCCAACTGCATAATCTTCACAACTTCATCATGTGTGTTCTCTGCATCCCAAATCGTCTCGCACATGAACAGGTGATTTTCTGGGTCCTCTGACCCAATTCCTTGGAACTCTGACAAACTAAGAGTATTATCCATCCCAACCATGTTCTTCGATGTATTCCCTTCTCTTGGTGATGTTGGTTGACTCTAATTATGACTTTGCACAATACTCCCACTATTATGACTGCTACTATTCGGTCCTCCTTGGCTAACTACAATTGCTTTTGACAAATCTAAAAATGTTACTTCTAATTTTGGTGACGCACATGGGGTCATGGACTCAATACAATATTTTGTATAGGTAGGACTTGTTTGATTTTCTATTATTGGAATGGAATAGAACTTCTCTTGTTCTCCCCCTAGGTATGGTACCTGCACGATTCAGACTAGTGCATAAGGTTCTCTCCGCTCTGGATCATTATGTTGCTCTCTTCTTTCAAACTCAATATTTTTCCTCTTATACCTCCTTCCTCTGTGAAACTCTCCAAACTCGTATCCTTCCTCTAGTATATCTTTGTCTTGCATCCTCGGTCCTTTCATACCTCTTTCATTTCTTCCTTCCTTCTCTCAAACGATCCTCCTATCATCCCCCAGTTTCCCTATGTGTGCAAACCAATTAGTAGTCAGATTGCATCACCATCATGTTTTTTTCACACAATAACATCTTTGTCCATGTATTTAATGATTTCAATAATCTCCTGCACGGACCTTTGAAAAAATCCCTTTCTGCAAGGCTATATGATTGAATACAATCTATGGAAAAATTTGTAACATAACCACCTAGTATGCTATCCAACCAAAATTCAATTGCTCGAGTAGTTGGTTTACTTATAGAATTTAGTTGTCTTACCAATTCAAGAGACTAGTTTCGTTGTGCTTCGATGCTAAACCTTGCTATTTTCTCCACCAATATTTCTAGCCACTCTGTCAAAATAACAAGAAATTCACCAAAGAAAATTTCATGTAGATCTATGAACACATACTTTTGCAACCATTGCTTTTCACTCATCTGAGGATTTTTGTTCTCTTATTGTGTGAATTCCCATTCCTTCCTTTCCAACCATTCTAATATCTCATTCTTAGTTGGTCTCCAAACATACCCTTAATAGCAAGCCTTGGTCTCAACAATGGAACCATTTGTTGGCGTTATTTTTTGCGCGAGTTGTAAGACCCAAATTTTGGGTTATCTAAGACCAAAAAAACCCAGTAAACACCAACCCTTTTGGAATCACCTTCTTTTGCATATGAAGACTCACCCGAGGCATCCATGGGGACTGGAAGAAAGAGGATTCTGCAATGGTAAGGGAATGGGAGGAAAACATTTGGTTACTTCTTCCTTAGTATGTTATGTGCATAATCCAATTTTGTCCTGTTATTAACTTATCCATTGTTCATATGTCTATACTTATCATGTTACAGATTACTATATATGTGTGTTACTGTCACAATCATGAATCAATGCACCATTCTTAACTATTAATTGAGTCTATTCTACGATGCATGCAACTAGTATTCATAATCAAACACAGAAACATAGACAACACAAGATTCCATAACATATATCTATCATTCATTTATTCATCCTTATCAACCTTCAACTGTTACATTCAATAGCTATGAACTCAATCAAACTGTAACATAAACTATCAATCAAACTGTAACATAAACTATTTTGTCATAATCAAACTTTATGATAATATCTAGTTGAACCATCCAACTAAACTGAACCCAACTAAAACAACTGAACCGAACCCTCAATCTCCCAACCTGTTACATATTTGTATCAAAATCTAGGGAAAAAACCCTAATATTTTGATCTCGAAAAGATCCCATTACAATTCATGGTTAGGTCAACTAACTGGTTGTTCGACACCTTTCTTCTACTTTTCAGCCTTCATGTCGCTTTTTTGTTGTTCATTTATTTATGGGATGTCGGATTTTCATTTTCCTTTTATGCTTTTATTTTCTTTCTTTATTATTTAAGATTTATTATTCGAGATTTATTCTTCGAGCTACATGTTATCTTCCATTTGTGAACTTTCTTCCTTCTGCGCACTTTCCTCCTTCTACAAATTGTTCCTATGGATTTTTCCTCAAAAAATTATCAAAATTTCAAAAAATGGATTTCCGGACTGCTTGTCAGACACCTATTTTGGGTAGATTTAGAAATGTGAGACACTTCTAAGGAGTATTAATATAAAATAAAACTAAATTCTAATGTTTATTCCTTGTTGCAATATACATGCAAAACTATGTTTGACTTTAAAATGTTTTTTGACAAAATATTTTACAAAAAATATCACAATTTGAGGTAGAGGTGTGGATGCGATTTTGATACGTTAAGGCCCTAGTAATTATGTTTAGGCATATCCTTTATATTCCTAGTTCTAGCATTGTTTCTGTATCAATGTAGTGACCTAAGGTCAATGGACACCTTACATAAACATTTTTTCTTGGTTGGAAATGTTTACCAATGTTTCACAAATGGTTCGAATTATTGTCTAATGAATGTTAACCTTAAAATAATCCTATCAATGTGAGTGTTTAGAATTTGGATTTCATGATTTATTTTGTTATTTTGCTAATAAGTGCCTTTGAATAAAAAGTAAGTAATGTTTTTAATATTGAATTAAATTTTAATGTTTATATAAAAAAGTGAATGTATTTCAATTATTCAGTAGATCATATTCTCCTAGATATAGACAACCTTGGTAACTTGTAATAGAAATTAGAGCTAGACCAAAATAAGAAATGTATCCAAAACTAGTTGGTTTTTGGAGACTTCTCTTACTAATGGTTCTTTCATATCCTTGATGTATGGAGACAGATAGTCTTACTACGTTGTAGTGGTAGTTAGGTCTCCACTACAATAATAACTTTGTCGAAAATTGTTGGGGTTTTGGAGATTTATGTTCCTAGTTTTTCTTTCACACGGTAAAATTTGTGGCATTCAACAAAATACTTATGTTGGAAATATTGGAAACGTGATAGAAAGTGTTAATGATTATTGAAAGAAAATCAAACAGAATGCCTTTGTCCATGCCTCAATGCAATACACATAGAAAAATATACTTGGTTTTCTTTAAATTATTTATGTTTACTTCTTATTTTGATATGTCATCATAATCAAGAATACATATTAGATTGATATTTATAAAAGTGTCCATAGTTGCATCATTGTTTGGCTAAAAATATGGATATGTATTTTTTTTTATGGGGGTGGATACTTTTCCTCTCGATGTAGGTAGTCCTTGCAACTTGTAGTAATAGCATTGTGCTCAAACTCTTTATGCAATTAGGAATTGGTAAAAGAAGTAATAAATTCCCACCATTTACTATTCATCTATGATTTTCATTTGGGTCTCAAATATGGTAATGTTGATGTAAACATATTGATGGATATTGTTTGGCAGATAATTGTGATGTTTAACTCTCTTTTTTTCCATAGAAAAAAATCTAGTGATTTTATTTTTAAGAACAAAATTACAATGGAAGATTTTGAGAGAGAATTCAAAAAATGCCTTTACAGGTTTGTAGATTTAATCAAAATATTGTCACCTACAGTTCCAAAATTTTCTTTCAAATATACCTAGACTAGGTTGTAAGCTAGTGAAACACCATATACAATTCTCATAAAAAATTCCAATAAAGTACACTCATATTTATACATTGAATGAGTTTATCAAGAATTCGTGAAGGAATTCATTGTATCTTTCTTTGAGGAGACATTGTTCATAGAGCTCAATAGTTAGCAAAGGAAACTTAGAACCAAGGAGCATGAACATATTCAAAGGATTGTGTAGGGGTTTTGTCAATGATCTTCCAAATCCCATTTTCCAGTCCCACTCTAGCCTTAGATAGAATGTATACTTTATTGTTCCTATCCCTATAGACATGCATGAAAGAGATGCGAGAGAAGGTTGATTTCAGTGGAATAATGTCATGGAAAATAAATTACAGAGTGAAGTTCAACACAAATTGAATTCTCCTTTCATCCATTGAATCACAAGCAGAGAGTGTCCATAAACTAGAATTCAAGAAATTTGTTGTTCTTGGGGTAGTGTTAAGACCAATTTTAGATTCATGTCCTCAAAGAAGTTATTTGTGGTGCTTCCTAGTCTAGGATTAAAACAAATGTTGTGAATGGGAAATAGATTTATAATTCCCTGCCT
>JZKD02S0418948.1:0-17947 GCA_000966675.3 Picea glauca | reverse complement strand
TTAATTATACAAATATATAATACAATAATGAAACCGCCTCAATTGTTCTCACATCGACACTGCATCAGGAGATAAGGTAGGAGGAGGACATATAGGAATCTAGAAACATACTTAGGATAAAAACTATATCCTAGCATGTAAAATATACAAAGGTGATATATTAAGACTTAATGATTGTATATGAGAAAGAGGCTAACATGTTTATGTGGGAAGAGGCATGTAACAAGGAAGTGTATGTGTAGAAAAAGATTCCTCATAGGATATTGGGGGACAAGACACCGGAGGAGACATTCTCATGAGTGAAGCCAGAGATTTTTCATTTGATGATCTTTGGTTAACTAGTCTACATCCATGTACCTGTGGAAAAGAGGAAGAAGTTGGAGACTTTAGGACAGAAGGGAATATTTGTGGGGTACAACGAGACCTCAAAGGATTACAGGATATTCATTCCAACGCAAAGGAAGATAGTTGTGAGAAGAGATATTAATTTTGAGTAGAAATTTGAATCTAGGAGATCTCAGGAGTCAACAATAGTGGCAGAGAATGAGTAGCAACAAACTCTGAAGGATGAGAAACAATCAATAGTTCAGAATTCAGGTGGAGAGGAGGAGTTATCCCCTTCCAGTCCTATCAGGAGACCTATGTGACTATTACAGAAATTGAAGGATTTTGGTGAGGCTCCTAGGTGTGAGGTCAGAGAGCACGGGACTCCAAAAAACTTTCTGAACTATGTGGTTCTTTTGAGTAGCATCATTGATGTTGAGCCTTTCAATTTTGAGGAAGAAGCGGATTAGAAGTTATGATGGGATACCATGGTAGAGGAGTACACATCTATTTTGAGGAATGATGTTTGGGACATAGTGTTGAGACCAAAAGAGAAGTCAGTTGTGATTTCTAGGTGGCTCTACAAGATCAAGCATGTTGCAGATGGTAGCATCGAGAATTTCAAGGAGAGGTTTGTGGAGAGAGGGTTCTCCCAAAATGAGGGAGTGGAATATGAGGAGACATTTTCTCCAATCACAAGGCATGCTTCTATTTGAGATGTTATTTCTATTGCTTCAGTTATGAGGTGGAGGATACATCATATGGATGTGAAAATATAGAGCAAGTATACATAGATCAACTCAGGGATTTGAGATACATGGGAGGAATTCTCATGTTTGTAGGCTTAAAAAAGTCTTGTACATACTCAAACAAGCACTCAGGGCATGGTATTCCAGGATTGATAGATACTTGCATAGTATGGGATCTACCAAGAGTGAGGTGGATCCTAACTTGTACTTCATACTTTTTGGAGAGGATCATCTCATCTTGATTATGTACATAGATGATTTTTTTCTCATAGGTGCAGAGGATCTTATTGCAAGGTGCAAAGCAGATTTAGCTAGTGAGCTCGAGTTGAAGGAAATTGTCTTTATGCATTATTTCTTGGGGTTAGAAGTATGGAAGGTATTGGGAGAGATATTCCTTGTACAAGGGAAGTATGCAATATATATATTGAGGAAATTTAGGATGGAGGACTGTAAACCAATGGCTACACCTATAACTACCAATCTGAAGAAGGTGATCAATTCAGATTTAGAGTTGGTAGATCCCAAGATATATAGGTAGTTAATAGGGTCCTTGATGTATTTTGTCAACACCAAGCCATATATTTGTTTTATTGTGAACACTTTGAGTTAATTCATGGTTGAGTTGAGGTAGGTGCATTAGATCGTAGCGAAACATGTGCTCGGGTACTTGAGAGGTATATCGGAGTATGGATTGAGGTATATTGGAGGCAATGGAGTGGACTTGTAGGGATATACAAACTTAGATTGGGCAGACAATGTGTAACATCCCCAGCCACCCATAGGCCAGGGTATGATACCTTCAAGCCCACCCTTGGACTTCTTACTCTTACCGGTACCTTCTTTATTTAAATAAGGATGCATAAAATAAAATATTTAATGACATGCACAACAATATCCAGCAAGCATGCATAATCTAAGATTTAGTTAAACGATAATTAAAATACACATCGGAATACATTCATACACAGATAATAATATCACAATAGAGAGCACTTATCTTTATAAAAAGGCGACACCAATTGGCTACAAACCAAGGGCATTCCACCCAACCATAGACACCACTACTCTGAATCTCAACAGTAGCATCACCCCCGAGCCAAGGATATGAATCCACAAGAATGGTTCCAGATTGTAATTGGGTTCCCAAACCAGTCAGCTCTCAAGATCTCACAGGTTTCCTAGCACCCACAACAATCCAAGTACCCATCTCTCTTCCACCTAGCCTGTACCACCCAGGAGAATGGACCTCCACCCTTCTTTCCCACGCAATCCCTCAAGCAATCTTTCTCCTTTTTCCAGGGCCTCCAACATAGTTGGTCTAGAATATCAATGTTTTAACTCTCAGGAGTCGTAGTTGTGAGAAAAATAGGGCACAGTCCAACGCATATCAAACATGCAGGCCCCAAGTCATGGCTGGATTGCACTAGCGACCATTATAGCAAACTATCTCATGGATAATATTCAGTGGTTCCTTTCCCTTTACCTAAATGAGACACAGGTGGGGATGGATCAATGAATGGGTGAGTGAGTGCATGAAGGGGCATGAGGGAAATAATGGTATGAATGTAGGAGTGAAGGAGCAGACGAGCCAATGACCAACCCCACAATCAGACCAGGGATGAGTTTAAGCATTTTTGTGGGGAATCAAGAGCCTTCTGGCCTTCCCCAAGAATCTCATGCAATCGATCCCCTCCCTTAGGAAAAAAAGGGTAATTAACATAGGAATAAACATGTATCCCCTCAAGCCCTCTCTCTTGAGGAATCATAGCCCCCTATAACTCTATTCCTTGTCTGTATTGTAGCCAGCAATGTGTTTATTATTAATAATGATCAAAACATTATATTTCATTGGCATATTTTCCCTTTAATAATTGTTTGGGCACTCAGGCCTCTCAGCATTGTAACAATACATTATTTAAAATCGGGCTTCAAAACCTGGGGTGTTACACAATGCAGTATATAGAAAGAGAACCTCAAGGTGTTGTATCAACTTGAGATCATCAATGATTACCTGGTTCAGCGGGAAGAAAACTTATATAGCACTTAGTTCAGTAGAGGCAGAGTATATGACAATGAGTATGGATAGTTGTGAAGCCATTTAGATTTGAAAATTGCTTACAAGTTTATTTGATCAGGAGTTGGAGCCTACAGTGATATATTGTGATAACCAGAGTTGTATCAAATTCTCGTATAATATAGTATTCCATTATAGGTCCAAGCATATTGAGATCAGATACCACTTCATCCAAGATAGGATCCAGAAGGGAGCAATGAAGCTTCAATATATTTCCACAGATGAGCAGTTTGCAAATATTTTGACCAAGCCCTTGGATAAAGGGAAGTTTTTTTTCTTTAGAGACAAGCTTAGAGAGGTGCAGAATACCTTCCTCTCTAAGAGGGAGTGTTGATGCATGTAGCATTGGATAGGTATTTCCGCATATGCTTGGTGTCTAGCATGAAAAAGTCATCCAAAGCCTTCTATCTTGGTAACTTTACTTTATTTATAGAAATTATTAAAGTAAAGTGGTTTTATTAATTAATTGATTTGTTTAAGAAAAATTATATAAGTAATTATCATGTAATCTTAGCCATTAATCTCAAATGAGGTGAGAAGTAATGTCAACCATTAATCAATTTGGAGATTAGGGTTAGATTGTAACTCAAGATTATAAAATCAAGGCTAGGGTGAAGGAGGAAGCCATGAAATACATTATTTATTCAGTAAAGAGACATGAAATACATTATGCACATTCATGGAAGCAGGAAATGCAAGCATGTATACAGCTGGCCCTATTATGTCCAATATTTCAAATGGACCACAGAATTTGGCTACTAGCTTTGTACAACTACCCACTTTCAAAGAGATTTTCTTGGGCTTCACTTTCAAAAGTACATGCTCCCATACTTTAAATTCTCTAGCTATCATATTCTTGTCTACATAAACTTTCTGTCTATATGGAGCTTCCTTTAAATTCTGCTTGATCTTAACCACCTGATCTTCCATGTCCTTGAGAAACTCCAGCCCAAGTACCACTCTATCTGTTGGGTTGTCCCAGCTTACTGGAGTATCGCATTTCCTACCATTCAAGGCTTCAAATGGGCTCATTCTCAATGAATATCGATACCCATTATTATATGCAAACTCAACCAAGTGTAAGTAATCTTCCCATTTAGACGACTTATCCATCACATACACCCTCAACATATCGTCAATTATTCGATTGACCCTCTCTGTTTGCCCATCTGTCTGGGGATGATATGTGGTGATAAAGTTTATATTTTTGCAAAATCCTTTAAACAATCCCCTCCATAAATTGGAGGTAAACTTTGTATCTTTGTCTCAGACGATTTTCCTAGGTATCCCATACAACCTAGCAATTTTCTTCATGAAAATTTCTGCAATATTAGTCGATGTATGCGTTGTCTTCACAGGCACAAAATGAGAAGCCTTTGTTAATTTGTCAACCACCACCATGATTGAATCATGTTTCTTATTCATTTTGGGTAATCATGTGAAGAAATCCATGGTGATCACTTCCCATTTCTTCTCTACGATTGGCAATGGCTATAGCAACTCCGCTAGGTGCCTATGCTCAACCTTCACCTTTTGACATTTCATACACCGAGCAATGTAATCAGCAACATCCTTTTTCATTCTCGGCAAAAAGAACTGGCTTCTTACTGTTGTAATTGTTTTCTAGTAATCGGGATGTCCAACATAAGGAACATCATGCATTTCCTTCAGTACCAAATTCCTCAGTTCTCCAGAACTAGGAACATAGATTCTATTTTTATGCATGAGTAATATGTCTTCCTTTATCTCATACTCCTTTATTTTCTGTTGTACATTTCCTTGTTTTAAGTTTTCCTTTACCTATAGGTAATTTTGGTCTATAACAAGACCATATAAAAAATTTATCTTCAATTCTGACTGATGCATACTGATAGCAGTAGCATGCATAAGATGCACTCTTCTACTAAGCGCATCGGAAAATTTATTCTCCTTTCCTTTGATATGCTTGATATCAAAGTCATATTCACTTAAAAATTCCATCCATCTTGTTTGTCTGGCATTCAATGTTGGATGTTCAAAAAGATACTTCAAGCCAATCTGGTCTGTCCTTAATTTGAATTTCTTCCCCATGAGATAATGCCTCCACATCCTCAAGGCGTGGACAATGGCAACAAGTTTCAAGTTGTGAGTTGCATAGTTCCTCTCATGTTCCTTAAGATTTATGGACTTGTATCCATTGACATGTCCATTTTGCATGAGGAATCCCCCAATTCCTTCCTTACATGTGTTTGTACATACCACAAAACTTTCATTTGGGTCAGTAATCTTTAACACAGGTGCACTAGTAAGTAATCCCTTCAATAGATTAAAATTATTTTCACACTTGAGTGCCCATTCAAATTTAGTTCCCTTCTTTTGCAAATAAGTGATGGGATGAGAAATCTTAGAGAACCCTACTATGAAACTTCTATAGTAGCTAGCTAATCCCATAAAAGATCTGACGTCTGACACATTAATGGGTGTTTTCCATCCTCTAAAGGCTTCGATCTTATCTGGATCTATTGTTATGCCCTGCTCTGAAATAATGTGTCCCAAGTAATGGATCTATTTTTGATAAAAATAACACTTACTCAACTTGTCATACAACTGATTTTCTCTCAGTACTTGCAATAGCAGTCTTAAGTTATGTTCAAGCTCCTCTTTAGACTTAGAATAGATAAGTATGTCATCCAATAATACTATGACAAACTTGTCCAAATAATTTATGAATATTCCATTAATTAAGCACATGAAGACAGCTGGTGAATTGGTCAGTCCAAATGGCACCACTACAAATTCATAATGCCCATACCTGGTCCTAAAGGTTGTCTTGTGAATGTCTTCTTACTTGATTCTTACCTGATAGTATCATGCCCTCAGGTCAATATTTGAAAATATCTTTTCTCCTCTTAGTTGATCAAAGAGGTCATCAATTCAGGGTAGAGGATACTTGTTCTTTATAGTGTACTTGTTCAGCTGTCGGAATTCAATAAACAGCCTCAAGGTTCCATCTTTCTTTTTGACAAAAAGTATTGGTGCTCCCCAAGGTGAAACACTTGGATGTATGTACCATTTCTTAAACAATTCCTCCAACTTCTTTTTTAATTATTTTGACTCTAGTGTGCTCATTCTATAAGGTGTTTTTAACATCAGGGCAGCTCCTGGCACCAAATCAATTGAGAAATATATCTCCCTTCATGGTGGGAATCCGGGCATTTCTTGGAATACATCTTCAAATTCCTGTAGTACTGAGAAATCTTAGAGGCTTGTCCCTTTTGTATTATCTAGATTTTCCACTTGAGTTGTATACAATTGACATCCTTTCCTAAAACATATTTTTAGTTGTAAGGCTGAAATCTCCCTTATAGAGATGGGTCTTGGAACTCCTTTCACAGTGCTATGTTTTCCATTTTCGTTAAGACATGTAAATGTCTTGTTATGACAATCTAGGATAGCATGATTCTTGTCCAACCAATCCATTCCAATCAGAATATCATAAGACCCCAACAGTATGATATTTATTTCAATACTAGTATTCATTCCATTAAGACTTATGGAACAACTTCTTACCATATCATGGATTCTTCTTTTGGTTCCAGTGGCTAACTGAACCAAACATGTTTTTCCAAATTTAGTTTTCTCCAAATGAAGTCTATCCACTATCTTAGGATCAATGTATCAATTACTTGCTCCTGAATCAATCAAAATAGCAACAGGTTGAGTTATGATGTTACCTTCCACCTCGATCATATTGGACTGGTACTCTACTTGTCGATCATTTAAATCTGCATAGATTATTCCCATATCTTTGACTGTTGTAGCCTCTTGGATGTTGTGCATAGTATTCACTCTATCCTTTCTATGTGGGCAATCCTTATATAGGTGATCTTCCTTGCATCCCCATCATTGGATTGGTGGTCTTCCCCTTTTTCCCAAGGAATCTTCTTTCTTGAAATCTCYCTTAGCATACTAATCTTGATGATTTCTATTAGGCTCATTCCTATTGAAGGGAGGTTTGAATCCTTTCCTCCTCTGCTCGGACTTCTCATTCTTCTTGTCCTTCCAAGATTTTTCCAGGGATTCTCTTCCCCGACCTTTCTCATACATGTATTTATCCTTCCTGATGGCCTCAGTCAAGGTCTTGGGTTCATCATACTTAATCTTTTCCTTATAAAAGGCTGGCAATCTAGTTATAAATCTCTGTATTTTCACTTTCTCATCACCAATGAACCTGAAATACTTTAAAAATCCCAAGAAAATATTCTCGTACTCTGCCATAGACATTCTTCCCAACTTGAGTTCAAATAACTTTTGCATTTTCTTATCAAAGAAATTCTCTGAGAGGTACTCCTTATGGAAGTACTTCTTGAACTGCTTCCAAGTGATCCTACTCTCATTAACATGTTCCACTTTCTTCAGTTGGTCCCACCACATTGCAGCTTTCCTGTGTAAATGGTAGGTGGAAATCCTAGCTTCCAGGTTTGATGAATAGTTATGCAAATGAAAATATCTCCTGAACCCAAGCAACCATGCTTCGGCATCATCTTCCCTTTCTCTTTCACCCTCAAAGGAAGGTGGCTTGATCTTCCTCATCTCTCCTTGCAAACTATTTACCTCTTGTTTCCTTCTTTGGTGTCTAACAGGAGACACCTCTAGACTATTTACAAGATCATCCGATGCATAAAACTTTATTTCTGAGTAAGGAGGTGAGTGGTGTCCATGATCTCTACTAGTACTTATGGAATAACCATCTCTTCCAAAATCACCCCTTCTTTCATGGCACATGCCTTCTTCCTCTTGTCTTGAGTTTGATCCCTTCTTCATTTGTCTTTGCAACTGATTTAAGCTCTGCAACACTTGAGAATTTATCTGACTTTTCTCTCTCACCAGTCTCTCGTTGTCTGTTTTGTAGCTCTGCACTTCCATCTTTAGGCTTCGTACCATTTCTATTGATGTTTCCTGCTCTCATTTTCCCTTGCATCCATTGCAATCTGCCTCTACATTACGAACTCTAGTATTATGGCCTTTCGCCTCCTTATCATGACTGGATGCTCCCTTGCCTTCTTCCATTTCCTCAATACACATCATGAGTTGATGTGTTTAAACCCCTTAATTCTGTAAAATGTGCAAGCAACCATTTTCTTAGAATTATGCATATGATAAACAAAATTTTCAAACCATGCTACAGGTCTCTTTCTTTTTTTGTTCATGGAGATCATATCCCCGTTCTCTGAAAATAACAATCTCATGTTATCCTTGGTTGACACAGAGTTTTATCCTATGCAGGCGCTTCCTTCAAACCACCTTCCCAAGTGACCACGACTAGAAACCGTGGCTAAATCATTCCTTAGCACTTTTTTGTCTTGAAGACCACCAATTCGGCCCTTAGCCCTCCTTCCCTCAACTCTCAATCTACATATGACCACAGTAATGACCCTACACTTAGCTGAAAAGGTGTTTGTCCAGAGCTTCGGGACTTCAGAACTTTCATCCAGTACCAAATCAATGGTCCTCATCCTCTTTCACGATCAACGATCGAGATCCACTTTGGGACTCCTCGCTTTGGGAGTCTCAACTTTCCTCGCTTGCCTCCTCCCGGTACACTTTTACCCGGATTTCATGATCTGTCGATGGGTTTCCTCCCACAAATAAGTGGTTGTGAATCACTTTGGCTCTTCGGACTTCACAAGTTTCAAAAATTTCCTCCTGCACTTTCTCCCGGAGTGCTTTCACCCAAAGTCGACGATCCTTCGACATGTGTCTTCTCGAATCAACGGTCGATATGTACTCCGACCTTCGGGATTTTTCGACCCAATTCAACCTATCACATCCTTCCCCACTAGAGTGCCCAGTCTCTAGACTGAACGATCTGTCGCCATGTGGAAAAATACTGGAAGTGAACATGTGGCCCAATTAGGCAGGTGCCACATGTCACGTTCTAACTGACTTTTCAATACTCCAAATTCCCAAAACTTATTGACACGTGGCACACATCCCATGTGTCCATGTCATCCCAGGTGACATCCACAAGCCACGTCACTTCGGGAATTCCAGGATCCACATCACCTCTAGGTGATGTCATCGTGCCCCCATCACTTTGGCTCTTCGGGCTTCGGGACTTCGGGAGTTTCCATACTAGCACACTTCCAATTCTCTCGAACTTCGAATTCCTAAACTGGCCAATATGTCGCCATCTGTCCTCCTGGATTAGACAGTTGAGGCTTACTTTGAGCCTTCACCAGAAATCCACAGATTTATGTGACATCTCTTTTGGATCGGACGGCCCAGATTCACATCTGACGATCCGACGCTTGAGATTTACTCCGGACGATCGNCTTAGCATACTAATCTTGATGATTTCTATTAGGCTCATTCCTATTGAAGGGAGGTTTGAATCCTTTCCTCCTCTGCTCGGACTTCTCATTCTTCTTGTCCTTCCAAGATTTTTCCAGGGATTCTCTTCCCCGACCTTTCTCATACATGTATTTATCCTTCCTGATGGCCTCAGTCAAGGTCTTGGGTTCATCATACTTAATCTTTTCCTTATAAAAGGCTGGCAATCTAGTTATAAATCTCTGTATTTTCACTTTCTCATCACCAATGAACCTGAAATACTTTAAAAATCCCAAGAAAATATTCTCGTACTCTGCCATAGACATTCTTCCCAACTTGAGTTCAAATAACTTTTGCATTTTCTTATCAAAGAAATTCTCTGAGAGGTACTCCTTATGGAAGTACTTCTTGAACTGCTTCCAAGTGATCCTACTCTCATTAACATGTTCCACTTTCTTCAGTTGGTCCCACCACATTGCAGCTTTCCTGTGTAAATGGTAGGTGGAAATCCTAGCTTCCAGGTTTGATGAATAGTTATGCAAATGAAAATATCTCCTGAACCCAAGCAACCATGCTTCGGCATCATCTTCCCTTTCTCTTTCACCCTCAAAGGAAGGTGGCTTGATCTTCCTCATCTCTCCTTGCAAACTATTTACCTCTTGTTTCCTTCTTTGGTGTCTAACAGGAGACACCTCTAGACTATTTACAAGATCATCCGATGCATAAAACTTTATTTCTGAGTAAGGAGGTGAGTGGTGTCCATGATCTCTACTAGTACTTATGGAATAACCATCTCTTCCAAAATCACCCCTTCTTTCATGGCACATGCCTTCTTCCTCTTGTCTTGAGTTTGATCCCTTCTTCATTTGTCTTTGCAACTGATTTAAGCTCTGCAACACTTGAGAATTTATCTGACTTTTCTCTCTCACCAGTCTCTCGTTGTCTGTTTTGTAGCTCTGCACTTCCATCTTTAGGCTTCGTACCATTTCTATTGATGTTTCCTGCTCTCATTTTCCCTTGCATCCATTGCAATCTGCCTCTACATTACGAACTCTAGTATTATGGCCTTTCGCCTCCTTATCATGACTGGATGCTCCCTTGCCTTCTTCCATTTCCTCAATACACATCATGAGTTGATGTGTTTAAACCCCTTAATTCTGTAAAATGTGCAAGCAACCATTTTCTTAGAATTATGCATATGATAAACAAAATTTTCAAACCATGCTACAGGTCTCTTTCTTTTTTTGTTCATGGAGATCATATCCCCGTTCTCTGAAAATAACAATCTCATGTTATCCTTGGTTGACACAGAGTTTTATCCTATGCAGGCGCTTCCTTCAAACCACCTTCCCAAGTGACCACGACTAGAAACCGTGGCTAAATCATTCCTTAGCACTTTTTTGTCTTGAAGACCACCAATTCGGCCCTTAGCCCTCCTTCCCTCAACTCTCAATCTACATATGACCACAGTAATGACCCTACACTTAGCTGAAAAGGTGTTTGTCCAGAGCTTCGGGACTTCAGAACTTTCATCCAGTACCAAATCAATGGTCCTCATCCTCTTTCACGATCAACGATCGAGATCCACTTTGGGACTCCTCGCTTTGGGAGTCTCAACTTTCCTCGCTTGCCTCCTCCCGGTACACTTTTACCCGGATTTCATGATCTGTCGATGGGTTTCCTCCCACAAATAAGTGGTTGTGAATCACTTTGGCTCTTCGGACTTCACAAGTTTCAAAAATTTCCTCCTGCACTTTCTCCCGGAGTGCTTTCACCCAAAGTCGACGATCCTTCGACATGTGTCTTCTTGAATCAACGGTCGATATGTACTCCGGCCTTCGGGATTTTTCAACCCAATTCAACCTATCACATCCTTCCCCACTAGAGTGCCCAGTCTCTAGACTGAACGATCTGTCGCCATGTGGAAAAATACTGGAAGTGAACACGTGGCCCAATTAGGCAGGTGCCACATGTCACGTTCTAACTAACTTTTCAATACTCCAAATTCCCAAAACTTATTGACACGTGGCACACATCCCATGTGTCCATGTCATCCCAGGTGGCATCCACAAGCCACGTCACTTCGGGAATTCCAGGATCCACATCACCTCTAGGTGATGTCATCGTGCCCCCATCACTTTGGCTCTTCGGGCTTCAGGACTTCGATAGTTTCCATACTAGCACACTTCCAATTCTATCGAACTTCGAATTCCTAAACTGGCCAATATGTCACCATCTGTCCTCCTGGATTAGACAGTTGAGGCTTACTTTGAGCCTTCACTAGAAATCCACAGATTTATGTGACATCTCTTTTGGATCGGACGGCCCAGATTCACCTCTGACGATCCGACGCTTGAGATTTACTCCGGACGATCGGGCGACTGAGATCTATTTCGGATGATCAGATGATCAAGATTCACTTCATCTCTCCATATCTTAGAGCTTCAGGAGTTTCAAATATCAACTGAAAACCTCTCGAACATATTTCTCCAGAGTTACTAATCTCCTGACACATACCTCTTGGTGATAGACGGTCAGGATCTACTTTGGCTATTTCACCTCCTCCTCATCCACAAAATTCCGGATTTGTGGATCTCGCACCACCTATATCTCCTTGATGATGGACATCCCCAACTACTTTGGCTATACAGAGTTTCGATGTTCGAGCCCTAACATGTCATATCACTTATTGCCTTTCAATTTGTGGGGGCACGCATCGACGGTTTGGAGTAACCTGCTTTTCACCCCGCAATCCTCCTGATGATGACATGTAACCCCTCGGTGAAACTATGGTTTGGATTGTGAGACCACCTTGGGAAATTATCTCTCATGCAACTTGGTTCCCTGCAATGCCTCATGTCCGTTGATCTCACTCTCCAATGGGATCTGACGGTTTTGAACTTATCCCTTTCTTCCTTTTCATCAGATGACCCCTGTTCAACAGTCCTCTGATCCAATGATCTCAGATATCTCTTGATCCTATAGTGGTTATCGTTCTCGAATTCGAAGAGGATGGTCATGATTCTTCGAACCCCTTACAATGGGTCTCTGGTGATCTAACTCCTGCGTAGATTCTACAACGCCATTCCTCCTGAGCTTTTCAACTCTACGGTTAGAGTTCGATCTGTAACCACGAGACTCTGACCAACAGACCCAGCCCATACCAGCCCAGTGTTTCAACCAGAAGCTTTGATACAAAAATGTAACATCCCCATCCACCCACAAGCCAGGGTATGCTACCTTCAATCCCACCCTTGGACTTCACACTCTTACCGGTACCTTCTTTATTTAAATAAGGACACATAAGATAGAATATTTAATGACATGCAGAGAAATATCTAGCAAGCATGCATAATATAAGATTTAGTTAAACGATAATTAAAATACACAATAGAATACATTCATACACAGATAATAATATCACAACAGAGAGAACTTATCTTTATAAAAAGGTGACACCAATTGGCTGCAGACCAAGGACGTTCCACCTAACCGTATACACCACTGCTCCAAATCTCAACAGTAGTGCCACCCCTAAGCCAGGGCTATAAATCCACAAGGACGGTTCTAGAGTGTACTTGGGTTCCCAAACCAGTCATCTCTCAAGCTTCTCACAGGCTTCCCAGCACCCACAACAGTACCCATCTCTCTTCCACCCAGCCTGTACCACCCAAGAGAATGGACCTCCACCCCTTTTCCACACAGTCCCTCAGGTGGTCCTTCTCCTTTTTTCAGGGCCTCCAGCACAGCTCATCCAGAATCTCAATGTTGGAACTCCCAAGACTCACAGTTGTGAGAAAAATAGGTCACAGGCCAACACATATCAGACATGCAGGCCCCAAGTCATGGCTGGATTGCACCAATGACCATTACAGCCAACTATCTTATGGCTAATCTTCAGTAGTTCCTTTCCCTTTACCCAACTGAGACACAAGTGGGGATGGATCAATGAATGGGTGAGTGAGTGCATGAAGTATCATGAGGGAAAGAATGGTATGAATGCAGGAGTGAAGGAGCGGACAAGCCAACGACCAACCCCACAATCAGACCAGGGATGGGTTTAAGTATTTTCGTGGGGAATCAAGAACCTCCTGGCCTTCCCCAATAATCTCATGCAATTGATCCCCTCCCTTAGGCAAAAATTTTAATTAGCATAGGAATAAACATTTATCCCCTCAAGCCCCCTCTCTTGTGGAATCATATCCCCCTATAAATCTAGTCCTTGTATGTCTAGTAGCCAGTGATGTGTTTATTATTAATAATGATCAAAAAATTACATTTCATGGGCATAATGGCCCTTTAATAATTGTTTGGGCACTCAGACCTCTCGGCATTGTAACAATACATCATTTAAAATGGGGGTTCAAAACCTGGGGTGTTACACAATGCAGTATATAAAAAGAGCACCTCAAGGTGTTTCTTCAACTTGAGATCATCAAATTACCTAGTTCAACAGGAAGAAAACTTATATAGCACTCAATTCAGTAGAGGCAGAGTATACGACAACGAGTATGGATAGTTGCGAATCCATTTAGATTTGAAAATTTCTTACAAGTTTATTTGACCAGGAATTGGAGCCTACAGTGATACATTGTGATAACCAAAGTTGTATCAAACTCTCGTATAATATAGTATTCCATTATAGGTCCAATCATATTGAGATCGGATACCACTTCATCCGAGATAGGATCCAGAAGGGAGAAATGAAGCTTCAATATATTTCCACAGATGAGCAGTTTGCAGATATTTTGACCAAGCCCTTGGAGAAAGGGAAGTTTGTTTTCTTCAGAGACAATCTTAGAGCGGTGCAAAGTACCTTCCTCTCTAACAGGGAATGTTGATGCATGTAGCATTGGATAGGTATTTCCACATATGCTTGGTGTATATCATGACAAAGTCATTCAAAGCCCTTCTATCTTGGTAACTTTAATTTATTTAAAGGAATTATTAAAGTAAAGTGGTTTTATTAATTAATTATTTAATTAATTGATTTGTTTAAGAAAAATTCTATAAGTAATTAGCATGTAATCTTAGCCATTAATATCAAGTGAGGTGAGAAGTAATGCCAACCGTTAATCAATTTGGAGATTAGGGTTAGATTGTAACTCAAGATTATAAAATCAAGGCTAGGGTGAAGGAGGAAGACACTTGACACTTGTGTTGAGAGAGTCGAAACAGAGAGGGTTGGATCATGAATGATTGTGATTCAAGGATATCTTAGATAGGTGGAGAAGGACTTCCATATAGAGATCATATCATTGAGATGAGATAACAGAGGCTTCTGCAAGTGGGTTTCAATTGAGTGAAACCATAGAGAAGAGTTACATCATACAGAGTTTTATGTATAGGATTTTCATATCTGTGCGCAGGAAACATTGGAGACAAATGTGTATATGTGGGCACACTTAAGGACAAGTGTGTACATCTAAAAAAGCGTGCATATCTGGTTCGTATAACATATCATAATTTTCCATGTTTGTCTGTGCTTGTATTTCTCTGAATGGGTCATTTTCCATGTTATGGGATCCTTGATTTTAGCATAATAAAATCATTCTCAGCATTGGTTTTCCCTCTGGGGTTTTCCAGGGGTATATACCCAAAAATATTGATGTTTATATGTGCATGATTTAGTTTCCAATTTTTTCTTTCGCTAGATTTATTGAATTGAATATTTTTGTAGTGTATTTTTGTTTTGTGAGATGTTAATCTAATTTCCAGTAAGAAAATCACTAGACAACAAGATACCTAGGTGCTAGAGTTAGAGGATTTAAAAAATTACCACCATTAAGTACCACATAAGGGTTTATCCCTACAAAATTTATTTGAATGGGGTCACTGACAACTTCCTACAATATCAAACCATCAAAAAGATCAAGATACAAAAAATAATAAGTACAAGAAGTAAGAAAATGAAATTCCTCTCGTGAAAAATATAATTTTTCAATAGGAAGCTCTTTGAATGGCATATCTTCTTCCTTAATCACATTCATGATTGGATTTAATCATAAATCGGTAAGATCCACACTAGGAATTATTTCACAATCAAAACCTTCTTCCTTAACATTATTCTCCTCTTCTGAGAAAGATGTAGAGTGTTGAACTGTCATGTCTTGGGTGTCCATATTTTCCTCTTTAGTTGACTGGAAATAATTATTATTTTTCTCTACTAGGAAGTATAAACATAAAAAACTATCCAAATCACATTCATTTTCATTCTTAGCAGATAAAGATGAGAGAAAATCACAAGAATTTTCAAAGTAGGAGGGTTCAAGAATTATCTTGGGGAGACAATCAGTAGAATGATCTTTGATGGGGAACCCAAGAAGTTATTGTTGAATATATTTATTCAAACTAAGAGAAGAGTGTTCCAAACCACATTCATGAACACATAGGTTATATCCAATCTGATCCATTGGTGAGGCAACTATCATATTTTCAGGCAAGTGACAATTTTCTTCATCTTTCTCTGTAGTTTCCTCCTCCCTATCCTTTGATGGAAAATATGAAATAGGACAATGAGAACCTAACATAACCATTGATGTAACCAAAAGTGTNGAGATCTGATCTATATTCATTTGCCTTAGCGTCTCTCAGTCACCTCCACTCTCCATTCCTAGCAGCTCTCCATCTATGGCATTGAAAGATTCTTCTAATGAACTGGTCACCTTTTAAGCATGCTCCTTGCTTAAAGCAATATTATGTTCCCAGTCTTTTAACAAAATATTACCTCTTGTTTGCTCCGCGATAGTGAGCCCTGGAGAAGCTGTGGAAAATTTGTTGTTGGTAACTATCACTGCCTCTTGAAAAGCTACCCGAGCAGCCTCTGCGTTCCTTTCCTTGACAGTCAGATTCTATGAAATATGATGAATTAACATGCAGTCTTCTCGGATCACCCCCACTTTGTCTAACAGACTTTGTTGCAGAGAAGAGATCTTGCCCCTGATATCAATCGCCTGGGATTTAAACCCTTCGACGTTGATCATTTTTCTCTCAGCAACCTCTAACTGAGCTTGTAGCTCTGTGATCATATTCCTCTGCTGACCATCCTGCACCCGACCTTCTCGGATCATCGAATGTTCTTGCTCCAGCTTGAATTTGAGAGTTTCTATCTCATTTTTATCAGCCAATCTAGCCTGTTCCATCTCTGTGTTGGCCTGGCCTCGAGGATCTTGATGAGGCGATTTTTTCTTTTTAATTGGAGATTCATATGCCCAACCGAGAATTGATTCACCGAAGCGTAGGCGCCCAGTGTTCCAGCGATTTCAGTAGCAAGCTGGTCACTTTTCTTGTTCTTACCATCTGTCATGATTTTGTATTTTTTAACAGTGGACTCTCCCTCTTGACAAAATTCCCGCTTCACCACAACTTTTCTCTTTTTATCAAAAAAAAATTCATTAGGAGGGAGTTCCTCTGCCCTTATAGGCCTCAGCTCTTCACCAAATATCCATCCCTCGCTAATATCTCCCTGTGCCGACTGCAAGGGTGTGACAGAGGAGATGGGTTTTCCTATTTTCTTTGTTGATTCTTTTGGAGTATTGACAGGGTTCTGTTCTTTTTCAGTCTCTGTTATCTGCTTTTCGGGTGGGTCTGGAATTTTTTCTTCAGCCTCCGAATTCTGTTTGCTTGGAGGGTCTGGAGTTTTTTCCTCAACATCCAAAATCTCTTTGCTTGGCGGGCCTAGAGTCTTTCCCTCAACCTCCAAACTCTCTTTGCTTGGAGGATATGGAGTCTTTTCTTTCATTTCGGGATTACTCTTTTGCTCCTCTTCCGGTTGCTATCCAGGGATAGATATCACCTCTGTAGAATCTTCAGCATTTTTATCTTTTGTCTCGGCAATGGCCAAACCTCCCAACACAGTGGGAAGACATCTTCGCCTACGCTCTTGGAATCTTAACACAACTGTTGTTTCTTCGGGTGCTAGCGATTGGATCCGGGCTAACACCTCTTCATAAGATCTCGCTCCTTGGAAAATTTCGTCCGAGGGGGAATTTTCATGTTCGAATCTCTTAAGCCCAACATGAGCCAGATGATTACTCACAATTTTCTGTGGATCGTGTTTTTTAATCTCAATGGAGGCCAACTTCAGGTCCTCCAGGGCAGTAGCCTCGACTTTAGCATGCCCGAAATCTAATAAAGAATATGAATTCATTCGAATGGGAAAAGAAGGCCATACCTTCTTTGAATATCCCTTCAGCTCCTTGCTTACGCCTTTGATTACTGTTTTCCATGCAACTTCTCGACAAGCTAGTTTATCGGGAATGAACAAAGGTAGCGGATGAGGGGGAACAAAAGCCCCGAAAACTCTAATGTATGAGAACTCTGGTTCTAGATACCAATATGCGACACCACTCAAACCTATTGAAACGCTATCTGATATGCGAGGTGGCGGGTGATAAAAAATAATGATGTGCAGGGGCACTATCACCCAATTGAAAATCTCGTATGGGAATTTTCCAACTTTATTTTCCCATAATTTATCATGGTATTC
>JZKD02S0418926.1:0-17947 GCA_000966675.3 Picea glauca | reverse complement strand
AGGTCGATATGACCAAGGTTTTCCAACGAATTCTGCCCAGAATCCTATATCATGAAATCATTCCTTGGGAAGAATTTCCTTAGGAAATTCCCAACCAGTGCAGAGACCATATCTTATTCTTAGACTCACTTACAGACCCATGTCCCATAACTCTCTAGCGGCTAAGCTTAGGCAAACAAGAGATGATTAAAAAACATGGGTTCACAAAAAATAATAAGCATTTCTAACAATTTACTAAACACTGTAAAATTTAACCATAAATTTAGGCATTCAACCATCACTTCCATTTCAGTACACAGAGCATGAAAATACTAATCATAAACTAGAAACCATGAAGCGATTGTTGAAAGGGGTTCATGTTTCCACCCAACCATAGGCACAACCACTCCTAAATGTATTTACCATTGGCCACCCCCTAGCTAGACCATGATGTTCCGAGAGAGACTCTTTCTTTTTGCTCAGCGGAAGTTAGGGACATAGGTTACTCTCCCCCTCCCTCGGGAACTTAGCAAATGGTTTTCTCTATATAAATCAAGAGGGTCTGCAACGACTACTTCCACAGTCACTCGTTAGCCTCATTTATCATCTTAGACTAAAAATGCTACTAACAGCTTATTGCTCCCATAATGAACTTGTTTCTTAGTTCTCCTTTGACCTAGAGAGATGAAAGATCTCTTCCTTCTTCTGGATATTGGTCTCTTAACTCCCCTTCCTCACAAATCTGCCTCTGTCGAATCACCTCCTTTATTTCCTTCCTTAGCAAGATTGTGTGGGTCCGAATCCCCAGCTCGTGGTCAAGTCTGTGATCCTTTCAGATGGGTACTCTACCCATATCCTCATTAACTCCTGAGGAGGATTTTCCAACTACCAGCCTGACTGATAATTCATTTATGGGTCAGAGGATTGTTCTGGGTCTGAGCAATTAAATCCAGTAAGGTATTGGTTTGGTGGGGCTCATCTCAACCATTTCTGGTTCCCCTCACCATCTCTTTCATAGCATCATGGTCTATCTTGGCAAACCCCCCTTTCTGCAGTTATGCAACACTATCCATTTTTAATTAATAACATAAATACATACATTACCTTTTAAAACAAAAGGTTCATCAAATCCAACAGTCACACATGTTTAGTTTGCCACAGTATTTTGGCAAGTTATAGTTATATTTACAAGTTGGGGGGAACAGGAGTATTACACTCTCCACAAACAATTGCCTACAAATGCTTTCCATTATATGCTCAACTCAATTCACTCATATTCCATGGTGCATTTATATACTCGGGTATGTTTTTCTAACACTTCATATCAAGTGATAATGTTAATACTTGGGGAATAAAAATTGTGATCATGGGTTGAATTGGATAATGAATCATGATTCTTTGAATTTTTACTTTTTCCCTTGTCTCACCTTGGTGGTTGTTGTTCCAGAGTCTGTACTTAAGGCTTAGAAGTACAATGTCTAGGCATCCGAAAGTGGGTAAAAGGTGGAAAAGGGAGAAACGTCAACCTTCGGCAAAGGAAACTAAGGAAGATTTCTACGTTGGCGTTGTCTAGCTTCCAACTGTTTCTGGATAGTTATATCCTGTTCAATAGCTGCCCATGAACGTTCGAGTTCAACCCAGGTAGTAGTTGTTTTAAGAATAGTGTCGAAAATGTTTAAGGCGATGTGTGTTTGATTCAATAATCCGGGTTCGATATTAGGTTGTGTTGGTACAGGGATAGTCATGGAGGAATAGTAAAATAACAAAAACTTCAGGGAGAAATTAAGTGTTGTCTCAATTTGGTCGTATAAAAGAGAATTTATAATTTCGAAAAGAAACAAAGTGCAAATCAAAGGCTCTTTCCCATAACTGAGTTATATCTTAATAAAAGGTATGAGGTGGGAGAAAAACATTTAGTTGTCTATGGTGTAAGGCTCCTATCAAGGGGGAGTCTCACGTATAAACAAAAGAGGAAAACTATAAGAAAATAACCGATGTAGCAGAGAATATGTGTAGAATTCTGAAAATGTAGACTGGTCTTACACCCGTTGATAGCTGGTACAGAGGAAAAACAGTAAACAATTACAGAAAACCAAAATTCATTCGCTATAGTAGTGGTCGTACTAAATTATAACGAAGCATTCATCAGTTAATAATATGAAATGAAATGAAATATGAGATAAGAGAAAACAAACTCATAACACAGTCTTGACGGAATTGAGAATCTTTAGATTTGCTTTGTATTAACTCTCAAATTTGTAAAAACTCTGTTACAATCGACACAAAAAGGTCCAACCCTATTTATTTCTTTGTGTGGTATATTTATACAATTTTACAAATAAGATAGAATCTCAATAGTCACAAAATTTTGGTTATGACAGGGAGGAGAGAAATCGCTCCATTTCTTGTTCTCTGTCTTCACTTGGTGCCAGACGTTTGTCCTCGCGCGGGCTCGGTACAGGCGACACATCTTTCAACCAGCTGAGATATTAGCCGCGACGGTTCTGCTTGACAGCTGGCTTCAAAGAAGTAACATTCTCGGGCTAACTGTTGCATCCTGTCTTCCATCTGTTCATCTATGATGTCGATGGCGCATAATTGTGCGCTGGGTCTAATCATGCATTTGTCTATTTGGACTATGTCCACCATAGTCATCTGGGAAATATCGGTCGAATCTCTTTCCTCTTTTTCCTTTAGATCAAGCAAGATTTTTGCCACATTCATTT
This sequence comes from Picea glauca, assembly GCA_000966675.3. Taxonomy (NCBI): domain Eukaryota; kingdom Viridiplantae; phylum Streptophyta; class Pinopsida; order Pinales; family Pinaceae; genus Picea; species Picea glauca. Next base: position 15,242 of record JZKD02S0418926.1, on the reverse strand, counting down.
GCATCAACGTCTCGGCATTACCTCTGATGTCAATGCCTAGCAGATCACCGTCTATAGAACTAAAAGCCTCTTCTAAGGAATTGGTTATCTTTTTGGCTTGTTGCTTTCCTTCGACGATGTTATGCTCCCATTCTTTTAATAGAATGTTTCCTTTGGTTTTCTCTGAAATGGTGAACCTGGGAGTACTTTCCGAAACCTTGTTGTTTGTGGTTATCACAGCCTCTTGGAAGGCGACTCGAGCTGCTCTGGCTTCCCTTTATCTGGCGGATAAGTTCTCCGAAACCTGGTTGACTAGCAAACAGTTGTCCCGGATGGCTTCTACCTTGGCGAGCAAATTTTGTTGTGCCGCAGAGACTCTGCTTCGAATCTCGATCGCCTGGGATTTGAACATCCCAATGTTTATCATTCTTTTCTCGATGATCTCCATCCTAGCCTATAACTGTTCGATCAAATCCCTTTGCTGGCTCGCTTGCCTCTGACCATCCCAGACGACCAGTTGCGCTTGCTCGAGCTTAGTTTTGAGCATCTCTATCTCGTTTTTATCGGCCAACCTGGCCTGCTCTATTCCTACGCTCGCCTGGTCTTTAGCAGTCTCTGTTGTTGTGGCTAGTCTGGCTTCAAGGGTCCTAATGAGGCGATTTTTTCTTTTAAGTTGGTTTTTTAAGAGCCCGACTGAAAATTGATTCCCCGAGGCATATGCTCCTAGTGTCCCTGCTATTTCAGTGGCGATTTGCTCATTCTTCTTGTCCTTTCCATTAGTTATAACTTTATATTTCTTGGCAGTTGACTCTCCTTCCTGATTGAATTCCCTTTTTACTACTGCCTTTCTCTTCTTATCGAAGAAAAACTCATTCGGAGGGAGTTATTCTACCCTTATGGGCCTCAACTCTTCATTGATTATCCATCCTGCATCGATATTTCCCTACATCGATTGCAAGGGGGTAACTGATGTGATAGGTTCTCTGATCTGCTTCGCTAATTTTTCCGGAGTAGCGACCAGACTCTGCTTCTTCGACAGGTCTGGAGTCTTTATCTCTACTTCTGGACTCTTCGTTTGCTCCCCCTCGTCCTGGTGTTTTCCTTGATTGGGAGTCGCATCTTTAGATCCTTCGACATCTTTTTGTTTCGCCTCCGACGTACTTGGACCCTCACCTCGCAACACTGTGAGAAGATAGCTACGTCGATGTTCCTGTAACTTCAGAACATCGACTCTTTCCTCGGGTGCCAAGGTTTGTATCCAAGCTAGAATCTCAGCATAGGACCTTGCTCCTCGGAAAATTTCATCCGAGGGTGAATTCTCATGCTCAAATCTCTTGAGCCCGCAATTGGCCAAATGATTGCTCACGACCCTCTGCAGATCGTGCTTCTTGTATTCGATGGAGACCAAATTTAGGTCTTCCAGGGCTGCGGCCTCGGATTTGGCATGCCCGAAATCTAATAAAGAATAAGAATTCAAATGAATAGGAAAAGGTGGCCATACCTTCTTTGAATATCCCTTAAACTCTTTGCTTATACCACCGACTATTGTCTGCCTAGCAACCTCGTGACAAGCCAACTTGTCGGGAATGAACAATGGCAATGCATGCGGGGGGACCGAAGACCCAAAAACTCTGAGGTATGAAAATTCGGCCTCTACATACCAGTCTGCTATGCTGCTCAGATTCATTACTATGCTGCCCGAGATCCTGGGTGGCGGGTGACCAAAAATGGCGACATGCAGGGGCACCATTACCCAGTTAAAGATTTCGTACACAAAATTTTCCTCTTTGTTTTCCCATAATTTTGCATGATAAACGTGTATGGGTTCGTCTGCTGCTAGAGTCCAACTCCAGCTCATTAAGGGAAATGGAGTCAAATAACAAATTGCGTCCATAATGTATGCAGACATGAAGAACGAAGACGCCTTCCCGTCCTCTTTCTACACCCGATACTCTGTGATCCGACTGGTCAAGCTATCAGAAAGCAGCTTTGCCCAGTCGAATGAACTGCCTTTGGCGACCCGAAACATTAGAGGCACCCACGGAAGGAAAAAATGTGAGGTGTCCTCTCTCCCGTATAACCTGCATGTCATGATGGCCACATATTTTTACTGTGGTTCTAAAGAAGCGATTGAATATATGTCGTGGCTATCAGCTCTGAACTTCATGATGTTCGAAACTCAATCCTTTATTAAACTGGACATGGTTTTATCATACTGTACACACTCCTTCTGCTTGAACTCGTCCAAGAATTCAACACCATATGTGTAGTCGGACGTCGCGGGCAGCTTATACATGACTTGCAGATGTTCCGGCCTGAAAGTCCCGATGGTGAATTTTTGCTCGTTCATGATGGTTCTGGTCGGTATGCCTACATGGTCCAATGCCCATCGGACCATGTTATAGTATGGAAGCAACTGTGGTCGAGCTGCTACTCTATGCATTCCAGATTGGATGAATATTTTGTACTTGGTGGTTATATCATCTTTTTCGTTGTCGCTGGAGTCGTCGGAATAGTCCACCAACTCTGCCTGTAGAATATTCGAAACGAACGACCAATTCGGGACCGAATCGATATTTTGAGGCGAAGTATCAGCGACATTGTCTGAGCCTTGTCCTGAAACCTCAACATTTGCCTTTGATGCTTTTCGCGGAGCCATGGCTGGAGATTGCGTTTTGGCTCTTCTGCGATAGAAATGTGTATACATACAGAAGTCAGCTGCTTAGAGATAATGTGCTCTGTGTAATATGAAATGCATTTGTTATAATGAACAACAACCCTTATATATATTTGAAAACTTGGTACCTTTCATAACAAGTCTGTCAAATCACATTTGGAAATAAATTTTGCCATAAAAATATGATCTTATATTTATCGATTTACCCTATTTCTTCATTAATGTCATAAATTTTGGCGGTTTAAAAGTCAGTTGGCATATGTAAAGAATAAGACTACCTCGTGAATCATGCAAGCATCGAAACGCGAGATATGTCTTGATTTAGCTTAATTAATCCAGTTTTACCAACGTTAATCAATATTTTGGTACTCGTTATATCGGGGATTTTATTTTAACACTTTGAATTTCTAACATCCGAGACTGCGGAGATTGATTTTGGTTGATAAAAAGGTAATCGTGATTTGGGGCTCGATTAATTTTATAATTATTATATTCTCCATATCGCGACTCGGAGTTTCGAAGATAAGTTTCTGGGAGATTTACATGCCGAGCTGCGAAACCGCGAGATCGCGATAACATGAGTTAATTAAAAGGGAAGATAATATTGGATTAAGTGATTAATTAATCATGTTATAACTGCATCGTGATTTCGTGAGTCGGGGTTTAGACGGTGTAACTTTCGAAAAGGACAACGTCGAGTGGCGAAACGCCAAGAGAATGTTTTACCACGGTTAGATTTTGCCTTTAACCTTGACATGGGTTATTCAAATAAGGACCTCGTGTTCTCAGCTATCGGGGCTATGACAATAAATTTTTGGGTTTGACGAACATGGAGGCGCGAAACCCCAACGACGTCTAATCATGGGTTAGGGAAAACTTTACCCTCGTTACTATCTTGAGTGAAAAATTAAAACGATTTCGTTGTTTCGTGGCTCGAGACATGTGAACTATATGACTTATAGTATCCGACCTACGAGATCCCGAAGTAGAACAAAAGAGGAAACATTTTTATGAAAGGTGGGACTCGTTTCTAGAGTATAATAATCATCGCTGCTCGTGTGATAAAGTTTCATAGATCTCGATATCTCAGAGGGAAAATATGAAAACCATCCTTATATTTCAAGCATTAATAATGAAATTTGTGACGGGCTAGGAAAACAAGGGCGACTCCAATAGTGGACATCATCATCTTCTAGTCAAGTGTTGTCACTCTTGGGAAACATTGTACTACTAGGGGGGCTTAATGAGCGTAATGTGTTCATATCCCTTACCATGGATAACATACTCCATCTATGCCCTATCCATTTTCCTTTCTTTTGGGTTGGTTGTTACATGTATCCCAAAAATTTGTGTGCTTCATAATCATATGAGAAGGGGGTTGAATTCCCAAGGTTGATGCATCTTTATAAAAAATGATATAGAAATAGAAAAATCCCTAATTCAAAATGCAAGGAAAAGAAACAAACAAGAAAAGAAAAGTGTTAAAAACCAAGAAAGAAAGAAGCATGAACTCTACCCCATTGCTAAGAAGCTTTCATCCCAATTCCTATGCATTGAATGCATAAATTTCAAAAGGACTTAGCAAATCAAAATTCAAAAGCCAAAAAGGCTTAAATCTATAAATAAAAAGGCAAACATGGGTTTGGAAAGACACAGTGTAGAGGAAAGGGTACCTCATCACCTAAGCGCTCCCTCTACAAAGGCGCTCATGAGGATGATTATCATACATGGCCTTGCATGTCAATGACATTTTCCCCATGAAATAAACCCTAATCCATACCACATACCATTACTCATACTCCTTGATGGGTTCCTTGGTACATACTTCTTAGCCTGGGTATTGGCACACCTAATAAGGGGTAATAATGATCCTCCCAAACCTAGACTTGGAAAAATGTATAACTTTGTAAAGTACTATGAAGTTTGAAGAGGATACTTTGTGAGATCTATCTAATGGTTTTTGTGTTGACATGACTCATTTTGTATGTTGTGTTTGGATTGTGCACCTTGCCTCTGGTCCTTATGATGCATGTGCCACATGATCCTCTCCACGTATGATGGATTGCACATAGCCATATGCATCCGTTGACACTTAGATCCTTTGGAGGATGTTGAGGGGATATTAGAACACTTTTATGGAGGTCATCCCCACCACTTGAGAGAGGTCATTCTACACTCTTATGAGGATGTTGAGAATTTTGATGATGTGGCTCCATTGATGAGACACCCTAGCACACATGGGATATAACCTTGAGTTCCTTGATGATGGGACATTGCATGTTCATGATTACTTTATGGGAAATTCCACCTTCTCTAGAGGATGTTGGACCCTTGCTTGAGTACATTACACTTGGAGAGATGATGTAGCACCTTTCCATTGGTGATAGTACCCTTTGATGATGGATGTTTCACTTGGATGATGTGATATTTCACATTTTTATGATGGGGCACCTAGATGTGACGTTTTGGGCTTCTTTATGATGATATGGCACATCTTGATGAGATGTCACACCCTTTGGAGACATGAGGCACCTCATGGAGATGAAATGTTGCACCCTTTCATGGAAATGTTTCACTTTTACCTCTTTTCACCACTTTTTGAGTGAGTTGTCCCCTTTTGAGGCCACACATGCCACACATGTGAGTTCTACATCACTTTCATGTGGGACAATTTGATTTTTGAGCTGGTTTACTTCATCTTGGAGGCATCATTGGGGATTTTTAATATTTTTATAACAACCCTATACTTTTTTCTTTATTTCTAGTAATTGGGGATCCTTTTGAGGCTATACCTGACTTGAAATACCTATCAAATTGACCTAGATCATCTTTACTTCAAATCTAGAAATTCTCTTATTTCACCACCTCATTAACACTTGTCTATCGTTTTTCATTGGTTATAGTTTGAGTAGTCACCCCGGGGGGGGATAGACTTGATTTTGTATTGCATATGGATTCCTGGAGGCTACTAGGGAAATATTCCTTGTGTTGGATATTATTCCTTCACTAAATAGAGGGAAGTTGTTTCGTAGGTGACAATGGTAACATGTTCTATGTTCCATTAGCCCTAGTGCCTTGTGAAGGCTTTGCACTAGGTTCTATATTGTTTTGTAACAAGACTCATTGGAAGAAAGGGGAAGTAGGATGGAAAGTTCATGCAAGAATATTTAAATGGATGGTTGGAGGATAAGGAGGTAAGGAAAAATCATCACCCTTTTCCTTATTTTTCCCTATGGGCGATGTTAGTATCCAGATACTAACATTTTCAATTTTATCCTTGTTGTAGGAATGGGGTTATTCCCGTAGCACCGAGAAGTGTTGCTCCCGAGCACTGGTATCGTATATGCCAGAAATAGTATTGAGATTTTAACTTGCCTCATTGGAGGAAGGTATAAGAAAGGTGGAAGTCCTTGTTCCATACGCCTTCACAATGTTATTATGCCCTGATTCCACTTCATCAAGATAAATTGGCCTTTGCACTAGTAAAATGTGTTTAAATCTAATATTAAACTTAATAATTAGTCTAGCAAGTTATTGGCCGGGAGCCAATCTCTAGCACCTGCAATCAACACACAAGTCAAGCCAAAGCCTAGTGCTAAGCGCCAAGCCACATGAAGGATGAGCCACGTATCTATGTGCACAACAGTTGATCATCCATTTTGAGGGACGCTGATTTTACCAGTTGTCAATGAAAAGATCCATGTGTCAACAAAGTCAAGCACCTGCCATCAACATGACATAGATTTGTTCTGGACATCCAAGTGTTGGTCATGTGTTGGGGCGATTTTTATGATTGGGAAAAGGAACTAATAGGCATACTTTCGAATGCTCGATTTCTTGAGTATCCAAGTGTTTTGTTCGAGCAGTGTTAACTCAAGGAATCATAACAGAAAACTAGGCCAATTGTTGATAGTATGACCGGTGGCATAGGTTGTGGATTTTCAGATGGGGGAAATCGTGCTGCAGATGCAAGGACACGATCAACATCAATTAGAAATATCTGGACTGTTGTGATACTTTGTATGGTTTTCATGAGCGTGGAGGTGGTATAAAAGCTAACAGCCTGGAAATTCTAATCGATGTTGCACATTTATAAACAGATGTTGCTGGATTTGCAATTTCTTTGTTTGCAATAGGGGCATCGACAGATTCTCCAGTTGACCATCCAGATACAGGGCCATTTTCATATCCTCCAGATGTGGATCGAGCGTATCCATATTCAATGGCAGAAAGCATGAAAAAGAAGCACCCTTTTGCTGTGCGATATTGCTACAGGTTATGATCGTATTACCTCAGTTATTGGTGTTGCCCATAAATGTGAGTCACTCATGATCTCCAAGATGAAAAAGTCATTTAATTATCTTTTATTTGTTTCTATGATCTCCACGAAATTAGGGTTTGTAAATCCATGGTTTCAAATGGCATCGTCAACATGAAAACAAAGTTTGAAGAAATTTATCTTGAGCTTAAGGCTCAGATTCTAAATGATTTTGCATTCGATTACACCAAAGACGTCCGTCAATAGGTTGAGAAGATGATGGAATACACGGTGCCTGGAAGAAAGTTGAACCACGGTCTGTCTGTAATAGACAACTATAGGCTATTGAAAGCACGAAAGGAAATATCAGAAGATGAAGTCTTTCTTGGATGTGTGCTTGGTTGATGTATTGAATGGCTTCAAGCATATTTCTTCATATTATATGACATCATGGACAACTCTCACACTAGGCGTGGACACCCTTGATTGGTTCAGATTACCTAAGGTTGGATTAATTACTGTTAATGATGGAATATTGCTTCATAACCACATATGCATAAACCATGGAAGATATTCTAGCCAAGGTGTGTTAGAGGGAAGTCACTCTTTAAACGTGAGCGAACCAAGGCAAAGATTTTTCCTCTTTTGATCGATCATCTCTAAAGAGTATTCTCTTGATAGTAGCTACTTCAGAATGCAGGAAAGGATTTTTGTGATATTGGTTAAGTGCAGGTCCAGAAGATTTCTTACTTTCTCTTACTAAATGCCACATTTCTGCATTCTATTCCATTTTTTTTTAAGATAACTATTCGCTAAGTAGCCAGAGGTTACTGTTATAACATCCTTAACTCCTATGAAATCTCCAGAGATGGAAATAATGAAGAACAAAAATTATTTACCTAAGAGAAGGGGGATGTTGATATTCGATTGCATATGTTGAGCAGAATGCCAGGTCAACRGGAGRAAAACACCATCCATTAAGAGAAGTCATKTTCATTATCTATCGATGGTATCCACAAGTAGCAAGATTCAAGTGTAGATCTAGAGTTTTGATGCAAAGATACAAGTGACAAATTATTAATGGTAACAGATTACATCTGGCAACAAACTAGTTTGAAGATCCATATGTTCAGGAAAAGATTAGTAGTTCTTCAAGGCATGAATTAAGCAGTCAAATAATAGGATCAAATTTGGGACACTTGGCAACAATGAATTACCAATCAAAGTCCAACTCCAGATTCACAAAAGGGGATTCAATCCGTGATTTTAGGCAGCAATTGGGCATTTAAGCTACAATTGAGATTCTCAAGTCAGAAAATCAGCAGACAAATGACAAATCCATTAGCAACCTCATCTATTTGATACTTTTGCAACCAACTTTAGTTTTGAGTTTGTTTCTATTAGATTTTGTTAGATTGAAGATTTTTATTTTACCAAAGACATTTTATTCAAGATAGACTGGTAATATGCCTATTTAATGAGCAAGTTGTAAGAGGCAAAGGAGGAGACCCGAGAGGGTAAGGCCTGAGAAGAATTTGATTAATCAACCTRTGTATGAGCATTGTAAGCCTATGGGTAGTTTTATTAAGCATTCATTTCYGACATTGAACATCCCTRTGAGTTGTGTTATCAGATTGTGATTTCTTTGTTTTCCATTCTGTTTTTCCCTCTTKCTTGAACAAGTTACARCCATTGAGAATCAATGACTGTYCATAAACAATAGATTCTTRAGCAACAAGATTTGTTGTGATCTGCCTRTTGTTTGTGTGCTTTGTTCAAGTACTTKTCAAATCCATTTTGCGGAGAGAATCTCTGTTTGGTGGATGCTCTACTATTTTTCACATTCTCCATTCTTCTAACCATCATCATATAAGTACTTTGTCTRATATGCAGTTTACTRGCCTTCAATCTAACAKAGTGTTTACTTGATTCCATGCCCAATGGTGATTCACTRGTCTGCATTTTAKCTTATTCCTTTATTCTTTCTCTTTCACTTTACCTGATCCACCTTCTTTCAAAACCCAAACACATCCTTATYTATAAAATCATAGMAATAACTGAAGATGTGCTAGGCTTGACCCTATAGCAGTCTAGGGGTAACTTCTAGCACTAACAGGCGATATGGATAGCAATGAATGATACAATTTTTAAGAACACTTATTACTCAACAATGCAAATTTTTTATAAGATAAACCACCCTTATTATACATGCATCATGTAATATCCCAAGACTGAGCCCCAATTGTAATTGTAAATGTAACATATTTTATAGGTTAGTGAGCCAAGTGATGATTATAAGCTAGGAGGTTTATGTGATGATTAGGCCGGAGAGCCTAGATGCTAAAGGCCAATGAGCCTATTTTTATATATGTAAATACTCATATCATTAATATAATACATCACTGTGTGTATACCAACCATGATAAAAGAGAATGGGGGACTAACCTCTAGTAGGTAGGGAAAGGGAAGGGGCTAAGAGGATAGGAGAAAGGTATAAGCTTGAGGGATTATCTCTAAGAGAATATTATAATATATTTCCTAAAAGACTAAGGTTTGGGAAATAACCTATGTTATCCTAAGTTTCTGTGGGAAGGGAACAAATTATATATGGAGCTCATGTAGCTTCATGAAGAGAAGTGTCTAATTTGGGACACACAGTTATATTTTGGAAAACTTGTCATTCTTGGGGGTTATATTCCATTCTTTCCAGGCTTCCCATGCAGACACGCACTCACACACTGAGCCATGACCTCCATTATCAACCTATAAGCATGCACACACCTATGGAACCCATAGTTATACTTTAGTTATCTTGTGTATTTCCTATGAAGCCTGAAACACCTGTATTTTCTTGAGCTCGTGTCATGTCTTAACGATTGGTTCTTGTTGCCAATGCGGTTCATGGATTGAGCATGGCTTGATGCCATTGTCTGCGTCCATACAAAGCCTTATTATTTCTATCACCTTATTGTATTTTCTAAGGAGTTGGATTGAAGAAGCAGGTTGTCAGTCTTGTGAGCAACTCTCTCTAGGTGAGAGAGTTGGCTGGAAAAAAAGAAGCAAGTTGTCAAGCCTGTGAGCAACTCTCTCTAGGTGAGAGAGGTTGTTGGGGAAGTAATTTCTTCTGGAGGGAGCCCAACAACAACTATAGTGCTCTGAGAATTCATGTCTAGCCTCTTGATGAAGCCCTGGAAGGGAAGTGGGGCAGTCGAAGGACTGTTGAGTAGAGAATGGGAACACTTCCTGGGGTGGGACAAAAATGTGGGGAATGAGAGGTTGTAGGTTGTGTGTATAAGTTATCTAGGAGGGAATCCTTCTGGATTGACTGTGTAGCATCCCATTGTCTCAACCTAGCCTAGGAATCCCTTTACCCGAGTGGAGTTTAGTCCCAGCTTGAGGGTGACCCACTATTGAGAGTGATGAGCAGTGTGGTCTATGGTTGGGAGGTTCGTGGAAGGTCTGTACACAGTTGGTGGTCTTCTACAAAAATATAGTACCATTTTTATGTTCATTTACATGCTGTGTATTTTTACATGTCTAATATTTATAATTATTGCATGTATATGTTGTATTTGTAGGCTTATTGTTATTTCCGCATTAATTTGTATATTAGCATAATGTAATTTTTTGTTATGTTATATATGTATGATGTTCCGAAAGAGTTTATGTGTGCCATATCCCAGTAGGTCTATGGTTGGGTATGTTAAATTTTGGTTATCAGAAGCTCAGTAAGAAAGTGTTTTATGTGACCTAGCTCGACCTCGGTGGTCGGGGGACGTTACAATATGGTATAAGAGTTTAGCAAGAGTGCTTCTACGAGGTAGCATGGCCTGGCTTGGGTGGTTGGGGATGTTACAATATGGTCTCATAGACCATGGTTTCAAAAATGAACCTCGATGGGTTGTATAAGTGGAAATTGAAGCCAAGTTTCAAAGAGATGAAATTACAGAATGTCGGGAGGGCGTTGAGGGAATTCCTTGGTTGTGTTCAAAATATCAAGAGGTATAACAATTTGAGAAATCACAAAAACGGTTGATTTTGGCCAAGTTTAGATGTTTCCCATTGGATCTGTTCGGAAGAAGGCACACCCTTCACAGCCGTCAGATCTGGGAAAGGAGCATGGTGGTTAACCCTTAAGTCCTTTAGACTTCATTACTTCGGTGAGTTTTAATTTTTTTTGAGAAAGGGGCCAAAGCACAAAGATTCGAAGTCTCGGAGTGACTCTCAACCATATATCATTCAGGAGAAGGCGGACTGTTGGATTTTCCAAGTGGTTCGGCGGTTCAAAAAAGTTTTTTTTTGGTTGCACGAAGTGGAGTTTTCTCTGAAGCCCCGAAGTCTGGAACCAATCGAGACCGTCCATTATCAGGGACACGTGTCCGCAGATCATCCTATTCGAAATTTCGGTGTTTGTAATTTCGGAAGGTTAGTCACTTCGAAGTATGGAAGAAATGTGGAAATGAGTTGAAGAAATCTCTGAACTCTTGGAGCCCCGAAGTCCCGAAGCTCCAGGAAAAAATTGTTCGGCAATTCGACATTCGGGAGTTATAATGTGTGTGGATGTAAAAACTTCTGAAGCCCGAAGTGTCAAAGTCCTGGGATGCCAAATATGACGCGGAATGATGACATCACCTAGAGTGACGTGGACCTACTCTAAGCATGCTATGTGTCACTTGTTTGTGTACCATTTACAGGAACTTAGTACCAATTGGGACCACGTGTCACCACATTAATTGTTTGAAAGTCGAGCAAAGGAGATCATCATATTTGTCGATTCAACATTCGGGTATTTTGAAGTGTTATAAAGTAAAGTCTTTCGAAGTTTGAAACTTCGAAGTGCCAAAGTATAGAAGCTCCAGAGAGAAGTGGTTCGGGGAAAATATTGTGTCGTAATGTGAAATTCGTTGAATCCCAAAGTATCGAAGCGCCGGAGTCCTGAAACTCCAGAGTAACATAATTCAAAAATTCGGAGTTCGAAATAATTGGGGAATAGTGTTGAGGAAAGCTCCAAAATCCCAGAGCCCTGAAGTCCTGAAGCTCCGGGAAGCGACTGTTCGACAATTCGACATTTGGGACAAACGTTGTGTTGACTCAAGAAATCCTCTGAAGCCCAAAGCTACGAAGTGTCGAAGCATGGATTGTGACGTGGCATGATGACACTACCTGGGGTGATGTGGACCTTCTCTAGGCATGCCATGTGTCATCTGGTTTTGTACTTTTACAGGCCCTGTTGTACCAATAACAATCTGACATGTGTCACTCGATCGTGGGGCCACATGTCACCAAATTAATTGATGACAGTTGTACTAAGTGGACCCCAGAAGGTTCAAAAGTTCATGAATTCAACATTCAGAGGAAATGATGGAATAATTTATGGAATCCTTTGAAGACCGAAGCTCCGGAGTGCTAGAGTGACACAACGTGATGACGTTACCAGGAGTGACGTGGACTGGTTCGCTAGTTTGGAATTTGGGAGAATTGTTGAGCTTTGTTGTGAAGTTCTCTGAAGCTCGAAGCTCCAAAGCATTAGAGTTATGAAACCTCGAAGGATCAATTGTTTAGTACTTTGTTGGTTTGTCATTCGAAAAAATCACAGATTATTGAGGTAGAAACCTTTGAATTCTGAAGTTCTGAAGTCACAAAGCACCAGAGTGACGTGGCCTGCTAATGTCACCTAGGGTGACGTGGACACACTTGACAATTTCCACGTGTCATATTATTTCATTATTTTCAAATACCATTCTTGCCAATTATAACTTGACATGTTTCACCCATCATATTGGGCCATGTGTTGTCTTTATTTTTCTGCCACGTAGTAAATATCCCTGGTGCGTGATTGTTGATGAGACTCTAGATATTCGCCAATTCGGCGTTTAGAGGAAACAAGGTGTGGAGTAGGTGGAACTTCCGAAGCCCGAAGTTTCAAAGCTCTGGAGAAGCGGATCCCTAAAGTCCCGAAGATTCAGATAAGCACTTATTAGTTAGCACTTGGTCACAGCCCGTGGTCACATATGGTTGGGGGAAAAAGAAAAAGGGCTAGTGCCCGAAAATTAACTCTTTTTTAAGGAAGAAAAGGGCTTAGAAAAGGAATCCCGTGGGGTTTCGATGTTTGGACCTGTATCAAAAGTGGTAAAGAAGGTCTGTGAACCTTATGAGTGGATGAAACAAAGGTCCAAGAGCTATTTTTTCTCTGAGAAAGGAGAATAATTGCACAGGGATTACATCACAGAAAATACAATTTTCAATTATCCATAACTTTTTGCTCATGACTCGGAATTGTACAAGGAAGAAGTCAATGGAAAGGTCTTGGAAAGAGAATTTGAGGTATTCCATCATAATTGAGGATTGAGCAGCTTAGATCACACGAAGTCAGAAAGAATATTGTTGGTGACCTTAAAAGGAAAATTGTGCATATATGACCAAAATGGTATATTATGGCTCTAACTAACATGATTTGTTGTATGCCTGTTTTGGATGTAATGGTTACATTTAAAATATAAAAATTACTATATATGTCTACAGATCGAAGAAAAAAGGACATAGACAACTCTTCACTTTACATTTGAGATATTTAAGAATTTATTGGATCAGATGTTGGATTCAATAAGCAACATGGAAAACCCGAATGAAATTTTGGTTTGAGGAAGACAACATTTCCAAAGATCATTCCTATAGTTGGAGATAACACCCCCATTATTTCTATCAGAGTGCGCAATGGAAGCATGGCATGAAGGTAATCAAATATGGCATGACATAAGTTGAATATTCATGTCAGATTGAAAAACCAGATGGGTCAAGAAAGAAGAAAGTAATAATTCATCAAGTTAATCCAAGTGCTGATATAATTAGTCAAGAAAAGGATAAATCAAATGCTTCAAGAAAGAATTTGGTGTTAAATATCCAAGTTTACTTAGAGAACATAACTGGAAATATAATTGGGTCATGTAGGAGTTGGATCAAAGGGATCCAACTAATAGGGGAATGTTGAAAATTAATATCAACATAATATGTGGTTGTTGTTAATATTATGGTAGCTGCGGGAGGTATTTACCTCTACATGTGAACCTGACGAGAATAGAAGACTCCGGGAAGCAAGAGAAACCCTAATGAGTTGGGTAATAACCCTAGAAGCCTTGTCGGCTCAAGGAGAAAATTTATATTAGGCTATTAGCCTCCAAGAGAAGAAGTCGACCAGAATTAATAATAATATACTGAACAGACACATACCCAGAAGGAGAAGTCGGCCCCAGCAAGCTGGCAGGATTACTATAAATACAGGGCGCCAGTTCTCATTTGACAGTATCTCAGGACTGCAGTTTTCCCAGTTGGTGTGCACTGTAGTTGCAGTTGGTGTGCACTGTAGTTGCAGTTGGTGCGCAGGTTTGGAGGAGGGTTGCAGGTGTAGCTGCAGTAGCAGCTAGTTTCAGTATTGGCTTGGATATCTCTTGGCTAGGGTTTGGAACATTTGATCAGTCTTTTGTGATGCGCTATCCTTGGGGATTGATGCACTGCTCCTTGTTTGGCTATCTAGCCTAGGGTTTGCTTTCGGAGGAATTCTCAGTCAAGGTTAAGGTGCTTGGAGGGAGGCTTCGACCTATGGTTGGGTGACGAGGGTATCGTCAATGGTAAAACGAGCACACCATATTCTATATTCCAACAAGTAATGGAACACCTCTTCAGTCAGCCTAAAATGCTAGAAGGAAACATAGCCGCTAGATATTGAGCTCGTTGAGGAACTGTCACTAGGGTTACTAGCAGGAGCATATTCCAAAAGCACTGCAGCTAGGGTTACCAGCAGAAGCAGTTGCAGAAACCCTAAACCTCTTGTTGAGGCACCTTAAGTGACGAGATTGACCTAATCTCCTGATAGATCAATGTGCCCTAGCCCAGTGCATCTCCTGGTACTCTCAGAAGGCCAAGACGTGAAGTTTGGATTTCTGGTCAAATCTAGGGTTTGACCAAGTCAAGCAAGCCATGATGAACTCTATGAAGTCTGAGAACAAGTTAGATGGAGATTCTAACTTCAGAGCGTGGAAGACAAGGATTGACCTCATCCTTGCCAAGAATAAAGTACTGGATATTGTGACAGGAAAGATCGTGAAGCTAGAGTTTAAAGAAGGAGAAGAGAAGGAACCGTAGAACATTGCAACTATGGAGAAGTTCAAAGACGTTGACATCAATGCCATGAGTATCATAGTGGATTCCATAAAAGACCACTTGATACCCTACATCTCCCATATTGACTCATTGAAGAAGATGTACGATGCCCTAACAAATATCTTCTCAGTCAGAAACATTGGACAAGTTATGAGTCTGAAGAATGAGCTC
>JZKD02S0418904.1:6832-17947 GCA_000966675.3 Picea glauca | reverse complement strand
AAATATATAATATATAATATATAATATAATGGTTGTCATCTTCATTGATATAAGTTTGTCATCTTCATTGCATTTAGTAGAATGGTTATTTGATTTATTAAATTTATATTCACTTCATGCCTATAACTTATATTTCACAAGTGGTTGATTTATATTCACTTCATGCCTTCAATTTATATTGAAATAAAATCTTTCATGCCTAGAAGTGGTTCATTTATTTTACAATATTTATGTTTTAGAATTTATTTTATAAAATTCGTATTCACTTTACTCCTATTTTTTTCAGTGCTAGGAAACTTCTTCACATCGTTATGGATCCAACCATATGGGGTTGTTTGCCATTCCAGATTTTGGAGCTGATATTTTATTGGCTACCTTTTTCTGTGTTGACAACATTTAGACTAGTTTGTAAACACTAGAATGCTATTATACAAACCCCTTCATTCCTCGCGCACTGTCATCGACTTTCGTGCAATGAATTTGGTTTTCTAATTCCTTTGCTCTATGGTGAGGAAGGTTACTTCGTTGGAGGATACCTTCATCAAACTCGTCGCGTTTGTCATTTTCATGTGCCATTTATAGATTCCAGCTACACAATTGAATGCACTCTTCGATCCATGATTTTGTTATCTTTACCAACAACATGCTCCCTTACAAAGAATTATTTTTTGATGAATCCATTTACGAAGTCATTCAAAAACATAGGTTCTATATGGGTTGGAGACTCGGGTTTCTTTACACTCTTGGAAAATGCGAGTGCTAGAAAATATGAATGGGTTGTTTTGAAACATATTTCTAACAATATGGAATCAAAGTATTTCATTTGCAACAGTCTTGACAGGGTGTGGAGGACTACAAACATTCCTTATGGTGGCACTACACCTCCAAAAGAGGCAGTGTTCTATAAAAGTAAAATTTATTGGTTGCATTTGGACAAAGATCATGAAGACTACCCTTACTATGGGTACACAATATATTGGATGGATGTTTTAAATAATCAGTGGGGTTTTTCTTTTGTTCCAAGCCCAGACATACGATGTATGTCATTGGCATTATACAATAAGCAACGTGTATGCCTCATAAATGATGGTTCCACCTCTGTTTGGTCTATTGAAGAAGTGGATAATTTTATATTTGCTAAACCAACTATTGAACAAAGTTTGGAGTGTTTTGAGGATGATTGGGGATTCAAATGGAATTTGTTGCAACAGGTTTCGATAGACATAAATATAAAATGTCCTGGATATCTTCCATTTCGAATAGTGGATGGGATAGTGCTGATGTGCAATAACAATGAAGTTCCACTCATGTTCTATGATTTGATGACCGGTTCTTCTGTCCCAAAAATATCACAAATGTATCCATCTTACAAAACTTAGGGTTGTGATTTCAATTTCAAGACCAGTGCAATGATCTGATGGAAAATGGAAGTGTTTCCCACTACTTCCAAACATGGATTCTGTTGATGAGATTCCACCATTGGTAATAGATTTGTTGTCTTAGTCTACTTTTCCTTGTATTTGTCTTAAAAATATTGATATTCCTTTGTAGATTTTCATATTTGTGACTTTCATATTTCACCATTTGGATTAAATTTGATATTTTACTTGATTTAGAAATGTTCATATTCCATTATCAATTCTGATAATTTTCACTTTCGTATCATTGTCATATGGATTGATATAAAGACTATTTACTGAAGGCACAATATATGTTTACTAAAGATTGTTTACTAAATATATAAATGTTTATCTTAAAAATATTGATATTCCTTTGTAGATTTTCATATCTGTGACTTTCATATTTCACCATTCGGATTATATTTGATATTTTACTTGATTTAGAAATATTCATATTCCATTATCAATTCTGATATTTTTCACTTTGATATCATTGTCATATGGATTGATATAAAGACTATTTACTGAAGGCATAATATATGTTTACTAAATATTGTTTACTAAAGATATAAATGTTTACTGAAGGCACAATATATGCCAAGTTAATCATGATGTACTTTTTCCTTTTGTAGAAATGTCTACTGAAGGGACAAGTAAACGTAGTACGAAACGAACTCATTCTTCGACAACATGTGAGAGGAGAAATGAAATTCGTCGTTTTCGGTATCAACAAAACAAAGATGCAATAAATGAACGCAGAAGAGCTTTGTATCATACAAGAACCACTCGAAATAATATTGAAAATGATTTTCTTGATAGTTGTAAGTATCGAAGTTTACATACTATCATGAGAACAACAATACCTGTTGATGTTTCTTTCCCACAAAATTTTCATACTCTAGATATTTCTTATGTTCCACAATCTCATAACAATGTTGTCTTCATTACGAAAACTTCTCATGTTCCAAAATATGATCATGTTCAAAACCTTGATTCAAATGAGAACCCTCAGTCTTCTACAAATGGAACTCGTAGATTGCAACATGAAGTAAGGTTGGAAAACCTTCATGGAAGAGTTATCGAAGACATTGAAAATATAGGGCCATCTGAATTTGTGGGTGATAGTAATTTTCTTGCCAATTTGGTTGATAATTTGCAACCTTTACTTGCTGCTCTTGGATGTGTGTCTCCTCTCCCAAATTTTCAAGAAAATATCCATCCACCAACAGAATCAATTAGAACGATTTCACTTGGAACAACTAAGGTATTCGAGTGCCATAATTCTTTGTCAAATTTCTTCAACAACATTCGATATATACATTACTAAAATTAGTAAATTTTCATTTTCTATTCTCCTTATTTGCAGCACACTAACCATTCCAATAGAGGTATAGAAATCAACGACCAATATATTCCAGCAACACATGTTCAAACTGAAGGGGAGCCTTCTCATAACTTCCGTCCACGTCAACCAGGACCATCTTATGAACATTTTAATGTAATTGTTCTTCATCTGCATTCCTTATTTTTATTTTTCCTTCTCTTATAAGTTATTAAGTTGGAAATTAACATTTTTATATCTTTTTTTATTAGGACACCATTCAATGCAATCAAAATGGAGATATGCACTCCATAAATTCAAGGGAAAGAAATGTTGGAAGCAATGCAACAATTCCTCTTGGACCAAATTTGGGTAGGGACTCTGACATTGGTCGTGAACATGCTTTGTTGTCTAGAGTTCATATCCATCAACTGAATCAACCTGCTTCCCATCAATTTCATACCAACATGATAGAAGTTCATAAAAAATTTCGAGCTAAGATTGATAGCCTCTACATTGTGAAAATGTTCCATGTTTGCCGCGAATCTTATCCTGGAATCCGAGTTTTGAGAGGGTCTGAAGGTCCTATCTACAAAAGGTGCAAATTTGAGCGAATTTCACACCATTTCTCTCGGTGGAATAACATGGATCCAGGTGACCAAACTCATGTTCTAAATGTTCTTACCCAAGTTGAAGAGATGCTAATAGCAAGGGTTAATCGAATACTGCAAGTGACACATGCTCGTGGTGGGAAATATAAATATTTAAATAGATTTCCACTCCTCAACATAAAAAAGATTAAATTAATATATAATATAATCTTATGGTAACCTTAAAGAATAACATGGATCCCGATGACCAACCTCATGTTCTAAATGTTCTTACCCAAGTTGAAGAGATGCTAATAGAAAAGGTTAATCCAATACTACAAGTGACACATGCTTGTGGTGGGCAATATAAATATTTAAATAGATTTCCAATCCTCAACATAAAAAAGATTAAATTAATATATAATATAATCTTATGGTAACCTTAAACAATAACATGGATCCAGGTGACCAACCTCATGTTCTAAATGTTCTTACCCAAGTTGAAGAGTTGCTAATAGAAAGGGTTAATCCAATACTGCAAGTGACACATGCTCGTGGTGGAAAATATAAATATTTAAATAGATTTCCACTCCTCAACATAAAAAAGATTAAATTAATATATAATATAATCTTATGGTAACCTTAAAGCATTAAAATATATAATATAATGGTTTTCATCTTCATTGATATAAGTTTGTCATCTTCATTGCGTTTAGTAGAATGGTTATTTGATTTATTAAATTTATATTCACTTGAAGCCTATAACTTATATTTCACAAGTGGTTGATTTATATTCACTTCGTGCATTCAATTTATATTGAAATAAAATCTTTCATGCCTAGAAGTGGTTCATTTATTTTACAATATTTATGTTTTAGAATTTATTTTATAAAAGTTGTATTCACTTTACTCCTATTTTTTCAGTGCTAGGAAACTTCTTCACATTGTTATGGATCCAATCATATGGGGTTGTTTGGCATTCCAGATTTTGGAGCTGATATTTTATTGGCTACCTTCTTCTATGTTGACAACATTTAGAACAGTTTGTAAATACTCAAATGCTATTATACAAACCCCTTCATTCCTTGCACACTGTCATCGACTTTTGTGCAATGAATTTAGTTTTCTAATTCCTTTGATCTATGGTGAGGAAGGTTACTTCGTTGGAGGATAGCTTCATCAAACTGGTCGCGTTTGTTATTTCATGTGCCATTTATAGATTCCAGCTACACAATTGAATGCACTCTTTGATCCATGATTTTTTTATCTTTACCAACAATCTGCTCCCTTACAAAGAATTATTTTGTGATGAATCCATTTATGAAGTCATTCAAAAACATAGGTTCTATATGGGTTGGAGACTCGGGTTTCTTTACACTCTTGGAAAATGCGAGTGCTAGAAAATATGAATGGGTTGTTTTGAAACATATTTCGAACAACATGGAATCAAAGTATTTCATTTACAACAGTCTTGACAAGGTGTGGAGGACTACAAACATTCCTTATGGTGGCACTACACCTCCAAAAGAGGCAGTGGTCTATAAAAGTAAAATTTATTGGTTGTATTTGGACAAAGATTATGAAGACTACACTTACTATGGGTACATAATATATTGGATGGATGTTTTAAATAATCAGTGGGGTTTTTCTTTTGTTCTAATCCCAGACATACGATGTATGTCATTAGAATTATACAATAAGCAACTTATATGCCTCATGAATGATGGTTCCACCTCTGTTTGGTCTATTGAAGAAGTGGATAATTTTATATTTGGTCAACGAACTATTGAACAAAGTTTGGAGTGTTTTGAGGATGACTGGGGATTCAAATGGAATTTGTTGCAACACATTTCAACATACATAAATATAAAATATACTGGATATCTTCCATTTCGAACAGTGGATGGGATAGTGCTGATGTGCAATAACAATGAATTTCCACTCATGTTATCTGATTTGATGACCGGTTCTTCTGTCCCAACAAATATCACAAATGTATCCATCTTACAAAACTCAGGGTTGCGATCTCCATTTCAAGACCAGTGCAATGATCTAATCGAAAATGGAAGTGTTTTCCCACTGCTTCCAAACATGGATTTTGTTGATGACATTCCACCATTGGGAATAGATTTGTTGGCTTAGTCTACTTTTCCTTGTACTTGTCTTAAAAATATTGATATTCCTTTGTAGATTTTCATATTTGTGACTTTCATATTTCACCATTCAGATTATATTTGATATTTTACTTGATTTAGAAATGTTCATATTCCATTATCAATTATGATAATTTTCACTTTTGTATCGTTTTCATATGGATTGATATAAAGACTGCTTACTGAAGACACAATATATGTTTACTAAAGATTGTTTACTAAAGATATAAATGTTTATCTTAAAAATATTGATATTCGTTTGTAGATTTTCATATTTGTGACTTTCATATTTCACCATTCGGATTATATTTGATATTTTACTTGATTTAGAAATGTTCATATTCCTTTATCAATTATGATATTTTTCACTTTCATATCATTGTCATATGGATTGATATAAAGACTGTTTACTGAAGGCATAATATATGTTTACTAAATATTATTTACTAAAGATATAATTTTTTACTGAAGGTACAATATATGCCAAGTTAATCATGATGTATTTTTTCCTTTTGTAGAATTGTCTACTGAAGGGACAAGTAAACGTAGTACGAAACGAACTCGTTCTCCGACAACATGTGAGAGGAGAAATGAAATTCGTTGTTTACGGTATCAACAAAACAATGATGCAATAAATGAACATAGAAGAGCTTTGTATTGTACAAGAACCACTCGAAATAATATTGAAAATGATTTTCTCGATAGTCGTAAGTATCAAAGTTTAGCTGCTATCATGCGAACAACAATACTTGTTGATGTTTCTTTCCCACAAAATTTTCATACTCTAGATATTTCTTATGTTCCACAATCTCATAACAATGTTGTCTTCATTCTGGAAACTTCTGATGTTCCAAAAGATGATCATGTTCAAAACCTTGATTCAAATTAGAACCCTCAGTCTTCTTCAAATGGAACTTGTGGATTGCAACATGTAGTAAGGCTGGAAAACCTTCATGGAAGAGTTGTCGAAGACATTGAAAATATAGGGCCATCTGAATTTGTGGGTGATAGTAATTTTCTTGCCAATTTGGTTGATAATTTGCAACCTTTACCTGTTGTTGTTAGATGTGTGTCTCCTCTCCCAAATTTCTGAGAAAATATCCATCCACCAACAGAATCAATTAGAACTATTTCACTTGGAATAACTAAGGTATTCGAGTGCCACAATTATTTGGCAAATTTCTTCAACAACATTCGATATATACATTACTAAAATTAGTAAATTTTCATTTTCTGTTGTCTTTATTTGCAGCACACTAACCATTCCAATAGAGGTATAGAAATCAACGACCAATATATTCTAGCAACACATGTTCAAACTGAAGGGGAGCCTTCTCATAACTTTCGTCCACGTCAACCAGGACCATCTTATGAACATTTTAATGTAATTGTTCTTCATCTGCATTCCTTATTTTTATTTTTCCTTCTCTTGTAAGTTATTAATTTGGAAATTAACATTTTTATATATTTTTTTATTAGGACACCATTCAATCCAATCAAAATGGAGATATGCACTCCATAAATTCAAGGGAAAGAAATGTTGGAAGGAATGCTACAATTCCTCTTGGACAAAATTTGGGTAGGGCCTCTGACATTGGTCGTGAACATGCTATGTTGTCTAGAGTTCATATCCATCAACCAAATCAACCTGCTTCCCATCAATTTCATACCAACTTGATCGAAGTTCATAAAAAATTTCAAGCTAAGATTGATAGCCTCTCCATTGTGCAAATGTGCCATGTTTGCCACGAATCTTATTCTGGAATCTGAGTTTTGAGAGGGTCTGAAGGTGCTATCTGCAAAAGGTGAAAATTTGAGCGAGTTTCACACCGTTTCTCTTGGTGGAATAACATGGATCGAGGTGACCAAACTCATGTTATAAATGTTCTTACCCAAGTTGAAGAGATGCTGATAGCAAGGGTTAATCCAATACTGCAAGTGACACATGCTCGTGGTGGGAAATATAAATATTTAAATAGATTTCCTCTCCTCAACATAAAAAAGATTAAATTAATATATAATATAATCTTATGGTAACCTTAAAGAATAACATGGATCCTCATGACCAACCTCATGTTCTAAATGTTCTTACCCAAGTTGAAGAGATGCTAATAGAAAAGGTTAATCCAATACTACAAGTGACACATGCTTGTGGTGGGCAATATAAATATTTAAATAGATTTCCAATCCTCAACATAAAAAAAATTAATTAATATATAATATAATCTGATGGTAACCTTAAAGCATTAAAATATATAATATATAATATATAATATAATGGTTGTCATCTTCATTGATATAAGTTTTTCATGTTCATTGCATTTAGTAGAATGGTTATTTGATTTATTAAATTTATATTCACTTGATGCCTATAACTTATATTTCACAAGTGGTTGATTTATATTCACTTCATGCCTTCAATTTATATTGAAATAAAATATTTCATGCCTAGAAGTGGTTCATTTATTTTACAATATTTATGTTTTAGAATTTATTTTATAAAGTTTGTATTCACTTTAATCCTATTTTCTCAGTGCTAGGAAACCTCTTCACATTGTTATGGATCCAACCTGTAACAATCCTCCTAGTTAAGGACAATGACTCTGTCAACTAGTGCAAAAACTTTTTTTTGTTTGTTAAAGTGTGTGCGCGCGTGTAGAAGAAACAATCCCCTCGACTCTACGTCACCACTCGAACCAACAAGATGCAAGTAAGATGAACACCATCAAGACGACCTGACATATCACAGTGACAACAAGAAATAAACACCCCTGGACACAAGGCGTGCGACTAGCAGCTGTAAGTAGAAACAGACACCAGGGGTTAGGCACAGTACTGTCACAGAATGAAGGAATCCAACAATAGAGTCACAGTAGTGGAACTGTGCCTTTAAGCAGCCCGAGACTACTAATACGGCTCAGCGTGTGTCGCAAGAGTGGAAATGTGCCTTTAAATAGCCCGAGACTCTTGATACGGCACTGGATTCCTTCCACCGGATTTACACACAGACATAATACTAAGCTACCAGAGGTATCTATATCCCACCCGACACGAACATACTACGCAATACAATACCACCAAGTACTACAAAATAAGGGACAATCATGACCTCTACGGGAGACGCAAGTCAAGAGGACTCAATCGACCAACCACTAAAGAGGCTTGACTTCAATTACAACCATTTCCTCCATTGGACTTCTATTAGACGATGGGTTACCACTCGGCCTAAAAAAATGTACCAAAAGAAACTGCAATCCCCACGTAAAGAATCGTGAGAACTTACCTTACTAATTTCAAGGGCATTACATGATATGTTTATCAATAACCATCACAATAACATACTAATCATGTGCTACATTACAATTACCTCACTTACCTTGCAATAAGATAACATCCACATGACCTCTTATAAGGTAGTATCCATAATGACCCATCTCGACATAACCATTACATTTTATAAGATATCAATTACAAGATCATTCCCATAATCCTACCCATATCATCCCTATCCATTAAATTTCCATCACATTGTATACTACCCAACTAAGTATAAGGATGACCCCTTGCACCTTACAATTGGTCTACAATAATTATCTTATCTACTTCCTAAAACGATTATCATCGGTACTCAACCATACCCCTAACCTTATCAATACCATAAACCTACAGTAAGAAATACTTCACATTGATATTCATCATTAATAACATTCACCATACACGACATCTTATGTGTTAGTATCAATAATAACCGTCAACATTTAAGCTACAATCACATGACCCGAGGTTATATCTATTCTTGATACAATTATGTAATGAATCGTTCTGCCCACGTAAATGGAAAGCAACTAATAGTCATAAATTAAATCACCCTAATCAAATCACAACATCGCTTTCTATACTACAATAACACTTCTATTAACAACAAAAAATTATTTTTCTATTACTAAAACTTTTGTTTTATATTAATATTCAACTAAATAACAACACAATAGCACTTCTATTAAACAACAAATTTTATTTTTTTTCTATTACTATAATTTTTGTTTTATATTAATATTTGACTAATTAACAATAGTCTTCCTAACAAGAATTTACTTTTCTCTCACAATAACTCTTATATTATAAGAATGTTCAACTAACTAACAATAACATTCCTATTAATAATAAGAATTTACTTTTCTCCTACAGTAACTTTTGTATTACATTAATATGCAACTAAATAACATAACATACCTATTAATAACCAAATTTACTTTTCTATGACAGTAACTTTTATATTATATTAATATTCAACTAAAGAACAATAACATTCCTATTAATAACAAGAATTTACCTTTCGGTTGCAGTAACTGTTATGTTCTATTAATATTCGACAAAATAGCAAGGTCCTACCTTTACACTGCCAATACTTTCGTATTCAAATAGCAAATCAATGGAACTAATCAAGGACTACATATTATCCTGATCCTTACTTTTACATTGATTACCAATACAAATAAAATAACCAGATTATCCCTTTCGTTACTTTTACACTGGTTACCAATACAAATAAATAACCAGATTATACTTATAGTTACCTTTATGTTGATTACCACCATAGCTAAAATAACCAGATCAGAGATTAGCCATATTGTTACTCTTATGTTAAGTAGTCGTACAATTACAATTAACATTACAATGAGAAACAACATTGATTTTACCCTTACGCATTCCATATCATTATATAATCGCTCCAGAATTTATGAGCAGAGGGTGCAATAATTATACCCGCCGAATATCACCGTTGAGACTGGTAGGGGCAAATTAAAGGAGCAGCTCCGGTTTAGATGCAGTTGTCAGAATTAAATTGCAATAACGAGGAAACGGTGCTGTCATAATTGACCATGTTATAACCATGACTGGCGACCACCCACCATTAATTAAAACAAACACAGGCGGCATGAGAAGGATCTAGTAAATAAATCGAAATGTTGGAAGAACACGCCGAATCTTCGCAACAACCGAACTATTGCCACCTAACCCTTCCATGAAAAGCAGTGCAGAAATCTTTCGACACTAAAAAGGGAACACCGACCAGTAAGTGGTTACTGCCCAGAAGGTGAGGATTTAAAAGGGCAGAAGACGCAGACATGCACTTCTACAGGTAGGGAATAAGGACGACGCCCTTTAAGAGTTACACGCCCCGATCACCCAATAACCAAATCAATAAAATAATGTAGAAGTTTTCTTTTCTTATTATTTTGAAGGGTCAAAGGTTAGGGCGAGGAGATTGGCTCAACAGTGTGCCCATCACTTTTATATAGTGAACACTTATAGCATCTAATCTATTAACAAAAATTAGTGGACGTCGGATCTAGGTGCTAGATATTCTGGGTCTCGTGACTAAAGAGAGAATTTGTTTTAGGGTTATGGGTCGATCCGTTTCCCAAGACAATAGTTGGCTTGATTTGAGCTGCTACCTTGCAAGTGAATCTAGATTCAAGGGCTACCCGAACAGGATAAAGAATTTAATTTTACCGCTAGATATTTTGATTTCTATAGAGATTGATGTGATGAGAGATTGATGATTCGACGCTTATAGTTTCTGTATTGAATAGAGATAGGCGAGATGTTCCTTAGTTGGTGCTTATAGTTTATGATGTTGGTTTGTG
>JZKD02S0418882.1:5463-17948 GCA_000966675.3 Picea glauca | reverse complement strand
TTGATTATTTGGTAGTGTGGTTTGGCATTAGATTTGAAAACATCAAAGAAATTTGGAATTGGGGGATTTGGGATAGGTTTCTTCGAAATTTGGATGGTATGGAGAGCCATAACCACATGGGGTGATGCCCCCTCTATGAACTTGTTGATGTTCAGCATGTTTTTTCGAAGGAAAGAGACAATTATTGCATATAATAGGACCTATATTTTCACCGCAACAGGGAAAATCCATGATCAGGAGGAGAACCATAACAATGATATTGCAATTGTTATTAAACTTTGCTGCAACAGAAGAGACATATTTTAAACTTAGAGGTTGAATGTCATGTTCTACATCATCAGGTTGTCAATTTAGCTATGACCCCACCACCAACCTCTTCAAATTACATAATGTATATTTACTTAAAGGAAGATGATAACAATGAGGAAGAATTTGTTCTATAGATGCCTAAAGAAGTGGACAAAATGTATCAGGATCCTTAGCTCTCTCTAGATGAGCAAGATGAAGTAAATAGTAGGAATGTTCTTAATTAATTCCAATGTGTCATATGTTGTAAAGTTAGTCTTTTTTATGTGTCATTTTTAGGCTTTATACCGGCAAAAACTCTTGGACATCCTTTGCAAAGGACAATTTCATATTTTTGTTAGTCATTTTGCAAGTTTCTAAACAAATTTTGAACTATAGACTATTGGACAGTCTTTCTTTTTGTATCGTTATATTGACGAGTGAGGCTGCAACACCTTTCTAATACAAAAATGCATTGTTCTTGTTAAAAAAAACTGAGGTTTGGTAAGAAGAAATTAAATATAATATAAAGGTTAAGCAAGGTTGTCCCTTGTCTCCTACCCTTTTAAGAATTTATATTAAAAAGTTAGAGACATGTTTGGAAGAAACAATTTAGGGTTACACTACCTTGGTTGGGATATACATCACTATTCTTCTTTACATTGATGATATTGTTCTTTTGACAAACAACCCTTACCATCTTGAAAAGTAGCTAAGAATTCTCAAATACTTATGTTTTAACATTAGTATGTCAATGAACTTTGATAAAACTAAGGTTATAACCATCAAGTCCAAGAAAATCACTTACCCTAATTTTACTTATGATAATAACAACCTAGAAGAAGTTAATTCGTACTAATACCTTGGAGTCAACCCACATCATAAGCACAAATTAAATGATAGAGTGAATAAATGAATTAATGGAGGGTGGAAACCCTATTTTAGTCTTAGTAACAACTACAAAGAAACAAATTTCTTGTTTCGAGAAAAAATAAAGTCTCTCTGATACTCTTGTTGTCTTATTTATCATCTATGGCTATGAAGTTTGGGGTTGCGACATTTCTAAGGAAACATGGAGGAAAATTGAGCAAATCTAAAAGCACTATGTAGTTTATAACCTTAAACTTAAGAGCAATATCCCCTATCCCATTCTCCTTTTATATTCTGACTTTTACCCATTAAAAGTAAGGCTATGATGTATAAGATAACTAACATGAAGGATACAAGGTTTCATAACATTGCTTTGAATTCCAATAAAAGTCATTTTAGGCTTAAGATAATATGACATAGGGATGTTGTTTCTTGGCTAAACCAATAGAGGATTCAAGAGGAGGAGGTAACTCTTCAAAATATTAATAATATCAAAAGCAATATCACAACTAGATTTAAAAAGAAGTGATGGTACCACAAAGAAATAGGGAATACAAGAAAGCTAAGGTACTATAAAGAGATCATTAACCCATCAATTTTGTACAGCTCAATAATAGGAATTACCTCTTTTTATTTAAAAATAAATAAATAAAGAGATCATTAACCCCAAGTTAGAAGAGCTAAATTATCTCTTTTGTGTTGCTAGTTTAAGAATAAAATTAACATTGTTAAAATAGTAATGAACTCTCATGAGCTTCATAAGTGAAACTAGACATTGCACAAGACCTAAAAATATCATCGGGAAATCATCTTTGTAATACTAAAAAACTAAAGGAAAAAACTAACTTTATAAAAAAAAATCAATTAAGAAAACCAATTATAAATGTTATTAAAATAAAATAAATCAAAATTAATAAAATTCTAAAATATATAATTTTTTACTTCTTTCTATTTTGTGAATGATAGATTTTACTTCAAATCAAGAGAATCAAACCCATGACCAACAATAAGAATGAAAACTCACGTCTAACTCTAGATCAATTGAACTAACCATAAAAAAATATTCTAAAATATATAATTACATATATCAATAATTTAAAATACATTTTATATGATAATTATCTATTTACAAAATACCCCATATTCCCATAACTAATTATATTAATAATTAAATAAAACATCTTATATAAAACTTAGCAACATGTTTGAAATCGACGTTCAACGTTACTTTGAGTAAGGTTATACGGATAGACATAATAATAATACTTTAGAAACTTATTTGCCATTCTATATGCATGCTTGAATAGCTTTGATTTTATATACATATAAAGATAGGTGGTTTTATAAATAATTTTTAAATTCAAATTTAAATCGTGTTGGTTATTTATCAAAATATTTATATATCATAAATTGTTATTAAGTTTTAATATACTATAATTTTTATGTTAATGGGAGTAGTTGTAAAGAAGTTAATGCCTTTTATTAATATAATGGTTAATTGGTTATACTGTGAATATGTTTGCCCTTTATCTTTTCTTCTCTTTATGTACATAAACTAAAAAACTTTTTTAATGACAATACTTTATAATGCCTCTTTCAAGTGTTTTTCTAAGTTAGATATACCTAAAATCTTTGTATTTTGGAATTGTTTTTATGACATATATACCTCTCTTAAAGAGGCTATATTCAAGGATAAACAAAGTGTTATAATATTGTTATAGAGAGAAGTTCGATATCGAGTGAAATAATGTCATAATCATTGGGGGTGACCTCCAACATGTACTAATCAACTTAGTTTCCATGGGCATCGAATCTTGTCCATCACTAACTGGCTTGAGATGTTTTTTTTTTCCAAGATTGCAAATGCAAATGTGATAAACTTATCATTGTTTTATAAAGTAGGAGGAGGCCAATTGTGCTCCATTCCCTCTTTTCCCTTGCAACGTTGTTATCATGATGACATGGTTGATGCTTAGATCTCTAACTATTGTGGGTGAGTAGATCTCATCGGGGAAGTGTCAGGTGGCTCCCTACTCATGTTGCAGTATGGGCTGCCCAAAAAATCTAACCATTAGCATAGATAATCCATCTCCATCTCAATCTTTCTCACATGTGCAATGATCTACAATAGAAAAGTCACATTGATCTGAAATTATGCAGGAATGTAACAAAATACACAAATAACCATGAATACAAAGATGCAACGAAAATAACACTTCATTTCATTAATATCAAAGAACTGAAATTTGTTTACACACAGAATAGAAATAAACTAGCTAGGGCGATGGTAGCTTATCTCTGAGAAGAGATGTGGCAGCTACAGGCATCTGAACTATGTGTTAAAATAAGGCTCGAAGGCCTATATGTTATTGAGAAACAATGGAAACCCTAAACATCCCAAAATCCTAACCCTAGGAGATGAAACGTCAGAATATGGGCTCCGTCGGGGTAAATTGGTACATCAATTTCCAGGGATCGTAACTTTTGCATACTATCTTTGTTTGACGCATATGATACATCGTTAGAAAGATCTATCCGAGGACTACAACTATTGATAACAAATATCGTGGTCTAGAACAGACTAATATGTGCTAACCGGTTGATGCCCAAAAAACATCGTTTAGGGCCTCAAAATGCCTCGAAAGTTCAGGACCCAAAAAACTGTCAAAAATAGTAAATTGTGCTACAATTAAGGAAACTGAAAAACTGAAAGAAACAATGGTGGGGGTCCAAGTGAAATAGACGGGTGGCCACCAATATCCACTTGGATCATTCCTCCCCCCTTAGGAATCAATGGTCCCCATTGCATTGAGTTCCTCCATGAGATGAGGAAACTTCTGCTTAACTTGGTCCTTGGTGAGCCACTTGCCCTGGTGAAGGAGTTGGTCTTCTTTGACAACTCGATATATTTGGATCCTCTGTTGGCGGGTGTTTTTTATCTATGTGTCCATATTCTGATCATTTGTGGCTTGTTCCATACAGTCTGGGTTTAATTATGTTGGTGTGAGTTGTTTTGCCATGTCAGATGTGTCTAGTAGAGGTGAAAAGTAAGGCCGAAGGTGGTCCACATTGAACACTGGGTGCAGACCAAGGAATGGTGGGATATTGAGCTCGAAGGCATTGTCCCCTACAACCTTGGTGATGGTGTATGGCCCATATCGGAGTGGGTGAAGCTTGCGGTGGGGTCCAACAAGGTGCTCTTTTTGCAAATGTAGCCACACTTTATCGCCCACCTAGAAGTTGTGTTGCACCCGATGTTGATCATGTCGCTACTTGTACTTAGCATTGGCTCTGTCCAATATGTCATGAACCTGTTGGCGAATGTGCTGAATGCGCTCAATGAAGTTGTTTGCCTTGGCAACTTCAGACTGGACATGAGCCGAATCAACTTGAGTAGCTACAAATGGTATGGCTACGTCAATGGGACATAGTGGCTGGAATCCCAAGCCCACCTGAAAGGGGTTGTGGAGGACCCGGTTATAGCTATTTTGTACGTAGGGGAGGTTCTCATCCCATGTGCGTGGATGCTTTGAGTTGTACATGCACAAAATGTGTATGATCATCCTGTTGACGACCTTTGTCCGGCCATCAGTTTGGGGATGGAAAGTTGCGGACTTGGTGAGCTTGGTGTCCAGCATTGACCAGAGGCTGGACCAAAATGTACTGAGGAACTTGTTGTCCCGATCAGAGATGATAGACTGGGGTATCCCAAAGTGTACCCACACTCGTTCAAAGAAGAGTTTAGAAGTGGCTTACACTGTGATATTCTTCTTACAGGCCGCCATAATGGCCATCTTCGAGAATCCGTCGACGACCACGAAAACACATTTGTTGCCATGCTTAGTAGAAGGAAGGCCCTACATATAATCCATGGAGATGGATTCCCAAGTTCGACTAGGGGTAGGTAGTGGAGTATAAAGGCCTTGCTTCTTGATGGTCGGTTTGGCAATGGCGCAGGCAGTGCAGGATTTGATGTACTTCCCGACATCCTGTCGAAGGTTTGGCGTATAAAAATACTTCTACAGTACTGCCACTGTTTTCTCGACCCCGAAATGCCCAGTGACCCGAATATAGTGTGCTTCCCAAATCATCTTGGCACGCTCGCTTGAAGGAACACAAAGGTGTCCCAGGTGACATAGTAGAGCATCTTGGAGGTGAAAATTTGGAACTCGATTACCCTCCAAGAGCGTCTTGTATGTGTGGCCGAAATCTGGATCGCTCTTGTAGAGAAGCAGCCAATCAAAAGTCTCATTCCTACAAGAGTTGAGCATGGTGGTTATTGCCACGATTGGTGGTCGGCTAAGGCAGTCTACAACATTATTGGTGATGCCCTTCTTGTACTTGATGTTCAAATGAAACTGTTGCAAATATGTGGACCACTTTTGATGGCGATTGTTCTGCAACTTCCCTTGTGTCTGTATGAACTGCAGGGGTCGATGCTCTATGTGGATGATCATTTCCTTCCCCAAAATGTAATGCTTCCATTGTGGACAAGCCTGCACAATGGAATACATTTCTTTGTCATATGTGGGATAATTTCGAACAATGTCACACTGTGATATGCCACTGGATGCCCCCGTTGAGTAAGAACTTCCCCAATAGCATAGCCAGAGGCATCTGTCTCGATCTCAAATGGTTGTTGCAAGTCTGGTAATGTGAGCACTGGGGCACAACAGAGGCAAAGTTTCAATTCTATGAACGCCTTCTGTTGAGATTCCGACCAAAATAATTTTTCTTTCGCTCCTCCCTTGGTGACTTGACTCAAGGGCCAAGTGATATGAGAGAATCCCAACACGAAGCTGCAGTAGAAATTAGCAAGACCCAAAAAGATGCAAAGCTCTGTTAGAGTGGTCGAGGTTGGCCAATCCCAGACTTGGATCTTGGTTAGATCCACATGCACCCCACGCTCATCAATAATGTATCCCAGATACTATACCTGGGTCATGCCAAAAGTGCACTTCTCCAAATTGGCACACAACTTGTGTTTCCGCAGTGTTTGGAGGACCTGTCAGATGTGGTGGAGGTGCTCTTCCCAAGTCTGGCTGAAGATCAGGATGTCATCCAAGTACACTACTACAAATGAGTTGGTGAATGGCCGCAAGATGTCGTCCATCAACCTCATGAAGGTTGCAGAAGCATTCGTCAACCCGAAAGGCATGATCGACCATTTGAAAAGGCCCTCCTTGGCTTTGAAGGCACTCTTCCACACATTAGACGGTTCAATTGGTACTTGGTGATACCCATACTTCAAGTCGATCTTGCTAAAATATTTTGCCCCTTTGAGTTGGTCCAGAAGGTCATCAATCTGTGGGATCGAGTACCTATTCCGGACAATGATCTTGTTCAACGCACGATAGTCAATATAGAGTCTCCAAGTCCCATCCTTCTTCTGCACCAACACGATCGGGCTCCCACAGGGCGATGAACTTGGCTGGATGTGACCTTTCTGCAGCAGCTCCTGAATCTGCCTCTTGATTTCATTATTCTCCAGAACAGAGCGTCGATAGATCGGTCCATTGGGAATCGATGCACCCAGGGTCAGATCGATGGGGTGCTTGACCTAACAGTGCAGAGGCACCCCTACGGGTGAGGTGAAGATGTCCCGGTACTCCTCCACGACCTTGTCCATTTGTTGTTGTCGTGCGGAGGAGCCCTTTCTGGAGGTCGTGGCCATATTCTTCTTCTTGCCCTGAGGGTGGATCATCAGGAAAACAAATTTCCCGGTTTTGGAAATGAGCTTACTGCATTGTTTTGTAGTAACCAAAGAGATAGCGGCAAGCGGTTGTACCTCTGGTATCCTGTACAACTTATTTCCCAAGGTAACAATAACAGCGCGAGGTCGAGACTCATACACAACATGTCGCTTCCACAAGTATGGTTGGCCTAATAATACATCACAAACATCAAGAGGAGCAATGTCACATAATACCTCATCGGTGAAGGGCTTGATGTTGTAGGGAAGGCGACACTGCTGGCTGACGCGGAGATCCCGTTCTTGGTGAAGCCACCCAATGGTGTACGACTGTGGGTGTGTTGTGGTCAACAATCCCAACTGCTTCATGACCTCTGCTAAAATGATGTTCTTTTGGCTCCCACTGTCGACAATGAACTGTAGCGGGGAACCCTTTACCCACATCTGGGAGTGGAAGAGATGCTCCTCCTCCTCTAGATCTTTCGGTTCTTCCTTTTGGATCTTTGTGGTGGCAATGGTAGTGTTGGGCTCTGCATCGATAATCTGATTCCCTCTGTCATTCCCCTTCTCGGGTTCTAATTCAGTGTCGGAGCATGCATATGATTCATAAGCCCTCATCTCAGTCACCAGTGATTGTTTGGCCCGACACTCACTTGTGTTGTGAGTGGAGCTCTTATGGAACTCACACCACTTTCCCATGTCCTTCTTCGGCTTCGCAATGTTGTTCTTTGCTTACGGCTTTGGCAGGTTGTCTTGAGCCACCATGCCTTGGCTTTGTCCTTTGTTCTGCGGTTTGGGGGCACCTTTCGCTTGCTTTTGATTCGCAGATCCAAAGTCTCGCTTCTTCTGTTTGAATTTCTGCTCAATCTTGGTAGCATACCGGTATGTCGTACCAATCGAGGAGATGTCGAGGAACTCCATTTCCTCCTTAATGTATCTGTGTAGACAACTGTGGTACTTTAACACCAAATGTTTCTCTAAATATTTGATACCCAACTTTGTGCGCAGGGTATGGAACAAATTCGTCAGCTCATGCACATCTTGATCCCTTTGTTGTCGCAGCATAGTCCATTGTATGTACTTGTCCTCATAGCTCCCCATGGGATAATATTTTTCCTTGATGGCGCCACAGAAAGAATTTCAAGTGGGTATGACCGAGAACAGAGAGGGTTCCTCCTCGTCCTTTTTCTCACAGTAGGTTTCCCACCAATCTTTGACATGGGGGGCGACTTTGAGCAGTGAAAAAATAATCTTCTCTTGGTCGGAAAAGTCATGAATCGAGAAACATCCTTCTAATAGATTCAACCATCTATCTATGACGTCTGGATCTATTTGGCCATCAAATATGGGAATGTCAAAGTTTACTTGTACCTTAAAAGGGGTTGCCCCTCCAGAGTGGCTTCCATGCAGATGCACCGCCAGTGGGCAATCGTTTAAGGATCTGGGCGAAGTTATCCATCATTGCGTTCCTTTGTTTTTCAAGGGCCTCCTCGAGCAATATTTTGATAGGATCTCCTGCTCCCTTGTCTTTCTTTTTGTCCCCCATGGGCGACCATTGGGGTTTGTGAGGCTGATCTTGCAAAGGTTCATCCAGATCGAGCCCTAACTCCTTATACCTCGACCTCGTTGGGGACATGCAAAGAAGGATTGAGAAGGAGAAGACCGCTCCGATACCACTGATCCGAATTTATGCAGGAACACAACAAAATACACAAATAACCATGAATACAAAGATGCAATAGAAATAACACTTCGTTTCATTAATATCAAATAACTAAAATTTGTTTACATACATAATAGAAATAAACTAGCTAGGGCATTGGTAGCTTATCTCTTAGAAGATATGTAGCGGTTATAGGCATTTGAACTCTGTGTTACAATGAGGCTCGAAGGCCTATATGTTATTGAGAAACAATGGAAACCCTAAACATCCCAAAAACCTAACTCTAGGAGATGAAACACCAGAATATGGGCCCCGTCAGGGTAAATTGGTACATCAATTTCCCGAGGTCGTAACTTTTGCATATTATCTTCGTTTGACGCATATGATACATCGTTAGAAAGATCTATCCGAGGACTACAATTGTTGACAACAAATATCATGCTCTAGAACAAACTAATATTTGTCAATCGATTGATGCCCAAAAAATGTTGTTTAGGGCCTCAAAACGGCTCCGGAAGTTCAGGACCTGAAAAACTGCCAAAAAATAGTAAATTGTGCTACAATTAAGGAAATTGAAAAACTAAAAGAAACAAAGGTGGGGGTCCAAGTGGAATAGGCGGGTGGCCACCAATATCCACCTGGATCACACACATATTAGGGAACTAAAAACTATTGAAAGCATATTACATGCTCTTTGTTATTAAATAACACTTAATTTCACATCTTCCACATGAAAAACATGATTTCAACTTGAATAATTTACCTTAAGCTTTGCAATTTTATAAAACAAGGAACTTTGTCTTCTATGGATGTCTCCTCCCAGTGAAAAAACACCAATAAAAGTTGGCTACAAAAGGACTCAACCCAACTCCATGCAAACTTCACACATGAATAGAACCAAAAAATGTATTCAAGTGTTTTAGAGAGATAGCATTGTGGGCAACAAGGTCTTTGAACTCCCATGTGAATAAGTCCTTTTGTAGGCTCCCCTGTAGGCTCCCCTAAAACACTAACCACTGGTGTAGATAATTCATCTCCATCTCTATCTTTCTCACATGTGCAATGATCTATAATAGAAAAGTCACACATATTAGGAAACTACAAACTACTGAAAGCATATTACATACTCTTTGTTATTATACTGCCTTCGACAGTATATAGCAATGAGTTAGCATTGACTTTCATATTAGTTTTGTGTTGACTTGAAAATTTTGTATCAATTTTAATGTTGAACATAACAATTAAAAAAAATTATTTTTTAATAGAACGAAAATAGTGCTTTTTAAACTCCTCATTGATCAATAATTTGATAGTCTTATTGCAACCTTCGCATATTTCGAGACCTTGAATTAATGGGGAAGGAAAAAATTCCCAACAATCACGTTTCAAATGTTCCATTCACATGAATGCATCTCCGTCATTTTATTTAACGTTATAAGGTTATAGTAATAGGAATGATGAATCTCCAAAGTTGCTCAAGGTTGACCTTGATGATCGCTGCTAACCTACCTGACAACACTTAGAAAGCAGGTTACACAATCATTATTCACTTGGCCCAGCGTACAATGCATCCGTGAAATAAGTTATTAGTTTCGGAGGCAGTATATCGCAACATGCTGCACTTGTTAAATAACACTTCATTTCACATCTTCCACATGAAAAACAAGATTTCAACTTGAATAATTTGCCTCAAACTTTGAAATTTTATAAAACAAGGGACTTTGTCTTCTAAGAGTGTCACCTCTTAGGGAACAAACACCATTAAAAGTTGGCTACAAAAGAATTCAACACGACTCCATGCAAACTCCACGAAGGGATAGAACCAAAAAATGTATTCAAGTGTTTTAGAGAGATATCATTGTGGGCATCAAGGTCTTTGAACTTCGTTACTCGACGTCAAGAGGTGGAAAACCTCTGTCGGTGATGCGTGGAAAACCTCTCTCGGTGATGCCTAAAATTTCCTCTTGGTCGAATAGAGGAACGGGCCCACTTGTAACATCCATCCCATTCATAGACCATATAGAGAGTCGAGGTATTTCATTCTCACTAATCCAAATACACCATGTGAATAAGTCCTTTGTCAACAAAGAGGCCTCCCATAAGTAAAATCCATGCAAAAAAAATTCTTTTAAATATTAACATTGATCTCTAAAGGTTAGCTTTAACATAAAAAAATGTTCTATTTTAAACTTTAAATCATCTCTATTATTTTTTCAAATTTTAATTTTGAATGTAAATTAACTTTAAATCATCTCTATTATTTTTTAAAATTTTAATTTTGAATATGAATTGAAGAAATTAACTTCCTTTTTATTATATTTTTGTAATAAGTGAAACAACTTATTTTCTTATAACATGATTTATTTCTTTATGAAATGAAATCACTTGGACTCATCTCAATCAATAATATGATTCTCTTTCTAAATGGCCTACCAAAAAAATCCAACAATGTAATTAGACAAAAGGATTCCATGAAAAGATTTAATAAAACATTTAGAATAACTGATCCATTAATTCACCTGTTAATACTTTATCTAACGAGCAGTGACACATTGATTGAATATGTCCGTTCGTCCTGCGTGTCGTTGAGAATAGCCAAGTTTGTGTTTCTATAAAATCTGTCATTTTGATTCGGATTTGAAGAATTAGAACAGATTATAACAGTTCATCCATACACCTCTTTCTACGGAAAGTTCATTAATTCACCTATCGACATTTTAGCTAACTATTAGTGACACATTGATCGAATATGTTGCTATCTGTTGTTGGTTATAGCCAAGCTTGGGACTGTGGTTTCTATAAAATCTGTCATTTTGATTTGAAGCTCAACTCCCATAACCACGAGGCTAGTTTTCTGGTTGGGGTTTTAAGAGTCTCATAAAGCCAGAGGATGGAGACACCGCACAAGCCTTTTTCATTCATTGACGGTGGGGGGACTTTTTGCAGGGTTGGGCTGTACGAGTAGTTGTTTGTTGGGTGTAATAACTGGAGGGGCGAGAAAATAACCTGAGGATTTGGTAGACTACTTGCTTCTTCAGCTCCTCCTCCTTGACTTTCTCAACTACACGAGAACATGCAAGAAAAGTAACGAATTTGGCAGCGTATCCGTGAAAAATATGGATTCCTATAATGTTGGGTGGGGTTTCAATTTTTATCCCCAAAACAGTTTTTCACCTTCACGTGGACTAATCATGGGGTGCCCCTATGGACAGGCCGACTACGTGTCAACTGCCACATTTATGACAAAAACAAGCCAAAAACATCGAAGGAAACTAAATATAAAACGAGGAGAAAGAGTATTATTTGCAACTTGATTTGTCTTTTGCCTTCATTCAATCTAAGTCCAACTTTTTCCCTCCAGCCAGCCCTCACTGGATTCTCTGCCCTTCTTTTCTTAGCCCCTTTGAGAGTCTCGAAGAAGGCGTTGATTTGGGCTCTCCCTGTTTGTTCAAAGTACGAGTGATTTTATAGGGATTTTGTTTTTATTCTGTAATAAGATTGGTAATGCGTGTGGGGTTGGGATTGTGCGTTGTAATGAAGAAGCCATGAATGCGCGTACTGATGCTGGCAACTTCCAGAGTGTTTCTGTGAATTTGTTTTATTTTATATCATTGAATGTGGTGTGCCAGAGTGGTATGATCTATACAAAGTCTACTAGCTTTTGATTGGAGGAAGCCCTTTTTCATTTCTTGTTGTCTCCGCATTTTGTACCAAACAAGGTATTATCATTTTTGTGTTTGTATTTGCATTTGAACCAGCCTGTGTTATACGCGTGTATTCTCTGTTATATTATGTATTGGGTTTAGATTGTCAGTGCATCTGCATGTGGGTATATATGGGAATTGATTCTGTGATCTTTTCTTCAATACATTAGCTGTTATGGACCCTGGTTTGATCGTTTTAAATTTCGTGCAGTTCCATGGGCTTGAACAAGGTCTGATTTGGGCTTTGATATCGCATACACCATAACAGATT
>JZKD02S0418871.1:0-17948 GCA_000966675.3 Picea glauca | reverse complement strand
AAAATACTAAAACCACTTGACATGTGGCATGCTCACCATGTGACATGTGGACCTCCAACATGGACTGACGTGATATACACATCATCGCAGTGCCCAAGATTTTCCCAACATGGCATTAACACTTTTCCACTTCCCATTCATTGAATGACATCATTCGACATCATCTTGGATCCTTCAAGCATCGACTATCGACCATTTTCATAAAGCCTATTTCCGAAAAAATTTCGATGGTCCGAGATCCGAGGCACAGTTGGTGTCTTGGGAACATGGCCCTATCCGTTCATGCCACCTGAAATGAAACATGGCACTTGTACCACCCGACATGTGGCACTCATTTCCACCTAAACCCTATCCAAATATGCCAAATCGATGTGACACGTGGCCCTCCCACGTCACGACATGTGGTTCATTCATAAAGCAACACGTACCACTGGGCATTGAACATTGGGACTTTTCCTGTGTGGCATGGGCTTCAAGAACCCCGATGCCTGGGAATTACAAACTGATTAAACAACTTAATCAAAGGAATTACTTGGTGATTAGTTGGTTAACATCAGGATTAAGACTCCACGAGGTCTATGACTGAAATCCCACGCACGTAGATCTGACGGCTAACATGGTCTCTTTCATAGTCTCAACATAGTAATGGCCTTGAGGATTGGATGGTGGATATTAGAGCGTCCATCCATAGATCGACAATTCTCATTGAAGCATATTTCATACCTCAGCGAGTTCTTGCATGTTGGAACTATAAAATGTCCAAGGGTCTGAAACTAAGATATGTCAAGCTAATGTAAGGTGGGCTCCCAACCCTTATCATAGGATCTACAGTTTAGATCGTTTGCAGGTAGATTTGACGGTTAAGATCTAAGGCACCCGTCAAATGGTTCTGGCCCTCTGTTGACCCATGATTACTCACTCCGTGACTTAGAATATGATAAGTGTCATCTCCATGACTTCGATGTCAAATCCCCTCCTGATCTTTACATAACAGATTGATGTTGGATATCTATCCATCATGTGGAATCTATGGGGGACATGTGTCACCGCCAAAGGACCGTAGACATCGGGACCGCGGCTCTTTATGACCCCATGTAAGATAAAATTCTTTGTGGTCCATCATACAGGGATTACGAGACATTTAATTACATTAGTCTCGGGATTACGAGCCTTGAACCCTTACCAAAATATCTATGGTTGGAATTCATCCCGCAACAAATCCAACGACTATAGACTAATGATAGTCTATAATGGAATTTAAACAGGATAAAGGCCCATGTTTGGATGGCTGAGATCTCCAACTTGTAAATCAATGGTTGTTGAGTCTCATCATTCATACAACAATATAAAGGCTTAAATTATCATTCATTTCTTAGTTTACCCACTTGGATCCCTTTCACTGGAAACACACGACAATAGATAATCATG
The DNA here is from genome assembly GCA_000966675.3 of Picea glauca. NCBI lineage: Eukaryota > Viridiplantae > Streptophyta > Pinopsida > Pinales > Pinaceae > Picea > Picea glauca. The sequence continues at coordinate 16,520 of JZKD02S0418871.1, read as the reverse complement.
CTACGCAAACAAGAATCTCATTCACACATCTACTTTATTTATTTTTGGACAATACAAAATGTTCTTATCATTCAAGGTAAAGTACATGAATTCTCTTATTCATGTGTGCAATTACATACAATTACATTATGATATATTATCATGCAAATATAAGGGTTCCTAATGGAATGATGTCAATTCCATTAACCATGCATACACATATACAACACAACTACAAATATGAACCCTTAATTTTCAAATTAAGTGCATAGACCACATAGATACTTATCATTTGTATAGGCTTCAACTATAAAACTAATTGTGGGTGCTCTCCTTTCCACCCAACCGTAGGCTCAGATGCATTCACTATTATCACTTTGGCCATCCTTGTGCCAAGACAAGATACCACCAGGGAACTCTCTCAGTGTTGACTCATCAAGTCAATAATTAAATCAGGGAGGTTACTCTCCTCCAGTTCTTTGGAAACAAAATAAGTCTCCCCTTCTTCCTACTGGACTCGAGACCTCCATAGGGTTTATCAGATGCCTTCCCAGTTGGATTTCTCTCCAACAAACATCAATCATGCAACCCTCTTGTATTCAAGTAGGGAACTCATGGGGTATTCTATGTTCTAGCCTGATCACTCTTCTTCACACCCCTATGGGTATGGTCTTCTCTCGACCCTAGAACTCATAGATCTTCTGCTCTCTCTTGCACACATACCCCTTATTTATTCTCTGTAGGTCTTCTCCTTGACCCAAGAACTATGAGCTCTCTTGCTCTCTGCCCCTCGTGTGCTTCTCTTGCATGTATAGCTTGGGAAGGTTCTCTACCTATCCTTTTGTTTCTTCTATCAGAAGGAAAATCGTGGGTCAATCATGGGGATCCGTGGTGTTATATCCTATTTTTTTCTAGATGATAGTTTCATGTCCCCTTTGGCATCCCTCCATACTTCCATTCATTGGGGTGGTTGGTTGTTCAACTACCAACCTCCCTCATTAACTGTTTTTCCTTGAAAACGGGGCTAAGGGAAGAAATATGAATATCAAATATTATCAGCAAGGAGGTTTGGGTCATCTTTATCATGATGAACCCCTCTCTAAGTTTCCTCACTCTTTCCTCTAGTGGCATCATGGCCAATACTTCAAGGATTCAACCCCACAATTAGTTGTTGGAAATCTTAATTAAAATAATAATACATTTACATTTTTCACATGCCATGGTATGGAAATCATTAACTATGATTAATTCTACATATAATCAGGGGTTTAGAAAAGGGGGTGTTACATACCCCTACCCCTTCAAAGGAACATTGTCCTCATTGTTCTTCCTCAGTACACATGCCATGCCTTTATCCTTTGGTTGCCTCAATAATGTTTTCCTCTTCTTGATCTGGTCCTTACTTGGACTTTGGCATTTCATAACATCCCTACAAAAAACATCAAATAGTATGCATATTAATCATTGTTTCATGCATAAACATTTTACTGTTGTTCATAATTAAGGGGAAATATTCACAAATCAACACAATACTTATATGTGAAGTCCATGGATATGCATCCATATGGTTGTCTCATTAACTCGGATCATTATTTTCCTTGAAATACCCATTGTGTGCATGATCGTAATCTACAGATTACAAGAAATATCAAAGTTTCTCATTCCTTACAGTCACTCACCCTCCAGGCCCAGGCTCAGGCATTCCCTTCTCTATTATACAGCCCCTCAGTGATCCATCATGTCTTACCAAGGCTTTCTTGCACAAGAAGAATTTTTGAAACTTCATCGAGTCTTACAATCGATGCGTCCCTCTGACTTGCTCTTGCTGAGGAATCTCTCTGGACCGTGTTACCTCAACACGATATTCTTTGGGGATCATGGATTATCACAAGGTTCTCATGTCACTACAATATCCTTTTTCCATGCTTTCCAGCTTTGAAAACATTCATCTGTCCTCCTTGAACATATCTTTTATCTCACCTGCATCACATTCATACAAAATTCTTAAGATGTTATCATCAATTCCAATCAAATTTCACATTTTCATTTTCAGATCTGTTCCACATAGGAACCAGATTCACAAGTATGATATTTCGTTCTCATAAAAGCTTGGCTCTTTCATAAATAGTAGGGATTGGTCCCCCTTATGGAATTATTTTTCTTCCATAGATAAGACCCTTCTTCCTTCAATTTTGTCTTCACACAGTCAAACAAATTGTTAGTTCTCATGCACATCACATTTTCCTTGCACACTTTCATTAGCTTCCAAACAATTTTTAAAATTTGTGCATACTTACGATTGCATCATATTCAATGATATAAAATATATATCATTCCTTACACATGCATTACTTTAGCATACCAATCATTTCCAAATGTAATCAATTCATCATATGAATTTAACCAATGTGTTGATGTCCATGGCCACATTTACACACAATGCACACTTGCATTGATTTTCGTTTACCACAGTTTATGTGAGGTACTTTTCCATAGTGAGTTGGATTTCAACCAATATTCTCACCTCATGGCTTCTCTATCCACATTTATTATTAAAGCATGATTGTCCCTCATGCTTTGAGCTAATATTAGCCTCAAATCAACACACATGAAACTAAAAGTTTCACATGAATTCCTTTAAGCATTCTTTTTGTACTAGTAACTAGGGTGCCAACACTCATGGCCACCCAATTCCTTTCTTTACCATTGTTACAATTAGGGTAGGATATTGGAAGATCCACCTTCCATGATGGGCAATCCATTGCCTACCCTTTCATTTGCTCAATAAATTCAATCAACGTGTTGCTCATGAGCACTATTGTTCCCAATCATTCCCAATTGGTAAAAGTATTCATGACACTTGGTTCATGAATTTTCTTGCAAGCCTTGGCTACCAAAGGTTCCTCCCTCTATCCTTCATGTTTATTATTCCTTAATAATATCCTTCTTGGGTATTAATGACATACAACAACCACTCAAAAACATTCATATCATCAAATAATAAAAACATTTCAGAAGGGATTCTTACCCAATCCCTTTTAAATTATCATGTCACATGGGCATGAACTCTTTTATACCTGTTCTGGCTGCCAACACCCTTTTTGACATTACCTCATCAGTGGTGCTTTATGGTGACTCTCCAAGTCCCTTCATCAATCTTTCAACAACATCATTCTTGTATTTCTCCTCTTCCTAAGGTTTTCAACCATTGGTAGTTGTCCTTTCCCAACAACTCAATCATTTCCTACATACATCATGCATCATCACATTTACAATTATATCAGTTGTCATGTAAAATAAAAATGCATGTATCATATAATTCAAATCAATAAAATGGTTCTCAATATCATATATTAGAGCATCCATCCATAGATAAATGGTTCCCATCGAAGCATGTTTCGAACCTCAATGAGTTCTTTCATGTTAGGAACTATAAAACTTTCGAGGGTCTGAAGCCGAGATACGTCAAGATGACATAAGGGGGGATCTCAAATCTTTTCACAGGATATATGGCCGAGATCCTTCAAGGGTATATCTAACAGTTAAGATCTAAGGCACTTGTTAAATAGTCTTGGCCCTCTGTGGACCCACAATTACTCCCTCCACGACTTAGAATATGACAAGTGTCATCTCCATGACTTCGAGGTCAACTCCCCTATCAAGGTTTATGTAACATATCAATGGTGGAGATATGTCCATCGTGTGGAATCTATGGGGGACACGTGTCGTCTCTAGAGGATTGCGGACATCGGGACCATGACTCTTTACCAACTCCATGTAAGCTAAAATTCCCCATGGTCCACCATCCGAGGATTAGGACACATTTAATTACATTAGTCTCAGGGTTACAAACCCCAAACCTTTATCGCAAGATCTACAGCTAGTGTTTAGCCCGCAACAGATCCAACGACTATAGACTAATGATAGTCTATAATGGAATTTAAATGGGATAAAGACCCATCTTTGGACGACTGAGATCTACTCCAACTAGGAAATCAATGGTTGTTGAGTCTCATCACTCATACAACAATATACAGGTGTGACCTATCATTCATTTCTTACTTTACCCGCATAGATCCCTTTCACCTACAACACATGTAGAAGATAACGATGTTTTACAATCAAGAAGGTCATTCACATGTCTACACTATTTATTTTCGGACAATACAAAACATTCTTATCATTCAGGAATCAGGGTAATGTACAAGAATTCTCTTGTTCAAGTGTGAAAGTATATACAATTCCATTATGGTACATTATCATGCAAATATAAGGGTTCCTAATGGAACAATGTCAAGTCCATTAACTAGGCATTGACATATACCACACAACTTCAAATATCAACCCTTAATTTTCAAATTAAGTACACAAAGCACATAGATACTTATCTATTTTACAGGATGCAACCAACCAACTAATTGTGAGTGCTCTCCTTTCCACCCAATCATAGGCTCGTATGCATTCACTATTATCATTCTGGACACCCCCGTGCCAAGCCATGATACCACTAGGGAACTCTCTCATTGTTGACACATCAAGTCAATAATTAGATCAAGGAGGTTACTCTCATCCACTTCTCTGGAAACAAATGAATTTTCTCCTTCTTCCTACTATACTCAGGACCTCCATATGGTTTATCACATGCCTTCCCAGCTAGATTTATCTCCAACCAACATCAAGCATGAAACCCTCTTGTGTTCCATTCAGAAACTCATGGGGTATTCTCTGTTCAACCCAATCAATCTTCTTCACAACCCTATGGGTATGGTATTCTCTCGATCCCATAACTCATAGCTCTTTTTCTCTCTCTCTTGCACACATACCCCTTCTTTCTTCCCTGCAGGTCTTCTCCCCGAACCAAAAACTACAAGCTCTCTTGATCTCTGCCCCTCGTGTGCTTCTCTTCCACGCATATCTTAGGAAGGTTCTCGACCTATCCTTCTGTTTCTTTTATCAAAAGGAAAATCGTGGGTCAATCATGGGGACCCATGGTGATATTTCCTAATTTCCTCTAGTTGTCATCTTATGTCCCCTTTGGCAGCCCTCCATACTTCCATTCATTGGGGTCATTGGTTGTTCAACTACCAACCTCCCTCATTAACTATTTTCCCTTTAAATCGGGACTAAGGGAAGAAATCTTAATATCAAATATTATCAAGAAGGAGGTTTGGGTCATTTTTATCATGATGAACCCCTCTCTAAGTTTCCTCACTCTTTCCTCTAGTGGTATCATGGCTAGTACCTCAAGGCTTCACCCCCACGGTCAACTGTTTGAAATCTTAATTAAAATAATAATACATTTACATTGTTCACATGCCATGGCCTCACAATCATTAACTATGATTAATTACATATAATCAGGGGTTTAGAAAAAGGGGCGTTACACAGAATTTGTCTTTCATTTAGTGAAACAAAAAATATTCATGGGACTTAGCAAAAGGGGTTAATGGGGATGCTTAGTCAAAATAGATTTTAAATTCATTCAGAACATTCCACAAACCCAAACCTTCAAAATTTTGTATCATAAGTAAGTCTTTTACACATTGGAAAATGTTAAACCTTTCAACATAAAAAATTACAAGTGACATCTTTCACCAAAGCATCAATTTTTTTTTCCATGAGAGATAATTATAAATTCGAAAAATTCAAATGATTCAATCTAATGAGGGAAAGAGGGGATATTACAGTTAAGGAGGTCATAAAAAATAATCATAATGGAATGAAAAGGACTCCAAATATCAATTCTTTCAAAGAATGTATTTAATATTAGATCATAAACATGAATGCGACTAGATTTCAGATCTGTTGTTGAGTTGGTGAAATTTTGTTTAAAAATGTTGCAAAGGAATCTCAACATCCAAGTTTAGATTGACACTTCCCTAATTTGATTTCATTTAAAGATAAAAATTCTCGAGTTGTTAGTTGCACAAGTCATTTTCCAACCTGCATAACAAGAAATAATATTATATTCAACCATTTGATAAGTTGGGAAAAACTCTCCCTCTAAATCACTAACTTATTAAAATGAAATTAGACTAAAAATAAAAAAACTAACGACCAATATTAAAACTAATCCTAAGCAATTCATGCTAAGCTACTCTAAACTTAAACTATACTAGCTATCATAGAACTTATGTAAAAGCATAATTTCAATGCATTCATTCAAGTATTCATATTTTGTTCATTTAGCCAAATCTCACAGCCTTCTTCTTGAGAAATAAGAATAATTTGTTTTCCCACAATATTCCCTTCGAAAGGAGACTCAGTGTCGTTGATTTCTATAGGATTTGAATCGATGAACACACCATCTTGTTCCCGAAATTAGAATCAATCAATTTAAACAAGTAAAACCATGAATCTTTAATTCCGTCCAGCTTCTAATGATACATGTACACCATGAATCCTTGGTCATACTTAAAAAGTCAATAAAAATCTGATTCAAAAATCACCATCATTGCACACCAAGGCATTTATTTCCTCGTCTTTAATGATAATAATGTGAAAACTCTGTATGATTATCTTAAACCTTATGAGAAGTAAGAGGAAACTACAATGGAAATGGTAGCAATTATGACACTGTGATAAGGTACAAATAATCTCATATCATAGCCTAGATTGATTGATTTCCCCATTGTAAATGAAAGATATAATTAGAAATCATAATTGAATGAAGTGACTAAAACTTGATTTCTAATGATTTGATGTTTTGCATGATGGTAAAATCCATGAAATTATTATCATTAAGTTCCCAAGAGTGTTCCAAGTAGAGAAATTATGAATTTCAATTCCTTGAGATTACATATCACATAGAATATGAGAAAATGAAATGTTGATGAGCGTGCAACCTATCTATCTACTAGATAGGTTTTCCATACAAGAAAACCAACAAGATCATGAGCAAGAGAGACAAAATGAAAACAACTCATATAAGCTTATCCTTCCAAGTTATGAATAAACCTGGAATCTTTCCAGTGTTATTAGTTCAGATTCAGAGAATGTTGAAAAATAGATCCAATAGTTTCATGAGTTATACTAAAAATTAATTCACATTTTGAAAACTTATTACCATGGCTAATGTAAAAAAAGATGTTGAAAAGTCAAAATTTAGAATCTTAGAAGTTACATCGACATTTTCCACCAAGGTATTTACAACCCCCAAGAATTTGAATGATTTCAACATTGATATACTAAGCCATGATAAAAATCATATTAGTCAAGAATGTAACCAGAAAGAGTGACTCAAAATAAGCAATTCTGAAAAATGTTTTCCAAGAAAAAACTAGGTCTGAAATCCCCATGAATTGGTAGGACTAGGAATGAGTCTTTAGTCCAACACTGAATTGGGGGATAAAATAATTGATCCCAGGAAATTTTCTGAAAGATACTCTAACAAGAAGATTCATAGAATAGTGTTGTCCATAATGTTAAAACATGCTTCCAGACTGTCTAGAAAATATCTCGTGCTACTACATATAAGAAGAAACTTAGATTAAAAAAACTACGAGATTAAAGGAAAACTCATCCTTGAAAGAATAAATCAATAGAGAATAAGATATGCGAAACTAAAAGACAAAAAATTAAAACTAAAGGCTGTGAAAGGAAACAACTCAAAAAGAAAAAAGTCAGTTGATCTCACTATGCTAAGTTTATACTGAAAATCATGCTGGCTAAAAGTAACCAAAAAAACACTCATTGGGTAAGCATCCATAACTCAAAAAGAATATTCAAAAATAATTAAAGGGAGTTGGAGTGGGCTTCGTTTGAGATGGGAAGGATTTTAACACTCAAAATTATGTTTACTATGTATGGGACAACAAGATCAGAACTCAAAAGAAGCTCAATCAAAAAAACTTTTCGAATCAGAAATATGTTAATATAAATATTGAACAACTATGAGTGCGCATTTTCCCCATAAAATAAATTGCAGAACATTATTTAATTAAAAGATTCTACTTGACAGATGACAAGTGCTTGTGAAGAGATTTGACATGGTGAACATGAATAAAATTAGTGATCTGAAAATTACCCAAACACATAGAAAGTTTCAAGAATGAAATAAAATAGTTTTTCCCCTATCAAAAATAAAAACAATTTACTCAAAAATCCATTCAAGGGTAAAATTAGCATACAAGCCTTCCATTTATTTCCATCTCCATTGAGAAAACCATTTACTATTCATCCAACAGTAATAAAAAATAAGAGGGAAATATAAAACTAATTAAAAACTAGAAACCAAAACTAAATTGTGCAAAGAAACAACACTAGCCTATTCTATCCTACTCCTATCCTACATTACATTGGCTGAAAATGAAATATGTAAAGTCATAATTCCAATGTAGCCATCCATGCAATTCCAATTCCGCAAACACATGTTTATCACAACAAATTAGTAATAGAACTTGGAGTAAGAATAGAGTAAAAGTAGAAAAAAATTAAAACATGAAAATCTCTATCCACTATATTAAATATGTCATAGTGATAACTCATGGTAAATTTAGCTAAGTAAGATCCCTCCATCCATTCTTCAATTATGTCATAAAATATGGCATGACTATAAGATAATTGATGGAGGGGGTTTGCAGGAAAGTAGCATACCAAATGAGAACCATGTATGAAATCTGCATGAAGTGTACTTGGTGAGCGAATCTTTGTGCTAAGATACTTGTTAATTATATAAGAAAAAACAAAAAAATGATTTCCCGACATAACCATTGGTGTAGACTGAAGTGCTTCATTATCTTGGTAAGCCTCCTTAGGTTCATACTTCAAGCAACCATCAACTTGAGATAAATTAGTGGAATCAATTGATATACATGAACCAACACCCGCCATGGTATAAGACATATTTTTAAGACAATGGTGGAAGCCACTAACATAAAAAATCCCAACTAAAGGGATATTTGAACAAGAAGACTCTCTATTAATAAAAAATGAATATGAAACAGAAGAATACACGGTCTGATATACATCTTCTACAACATTTCCTTCATCCCATGAAAAAGGTTGATAATGCATAAAATTACTAAGTTCATGGGAAGAGGCCTTATCCTCTCTATCATTTGTATGCACATTACCACAATCAAGTACTTCAAAAGGGGTTGACCATACAAAGTTTATTTGAATAGGATAATGGGTGGCTTCCCACAAAATCAAACCATTAAAGAGATCGGGATACAAAGTTAATAAGTAGAAGAATTAAGAGAATGAAAAGCATCTCTTGAAAAAGAAACATTTCCAAAAGGTGCTTCTTTGAATGGTGTTTCCTCTTCCTTAACCACATTAGTGATTCATTATGAATTGGTAAAATCCACACTAAGAATGGTTTCACAATCAACACCTTCTTCCTCAACATTGTTTTCCTCATCCAAGAACAAAGTGGATTGTTGTGCTAAAAGCATTATTTTTTGTATGTTTATTTCTTCTCCTTGAGTGAAATAATCAACATTGTTGTTTTCTCCTGCAAAATATGAGAATATGAAATATCTTTCAAAACATACTTATGGTTAGAAGAGAGGAGAAAATAACAAGAATTTTTAGAACAAGAAGGTTCAATAAATAATCCGACAACAATAGGATTTAACACTCTTGATCTATATCAGTTGAACTAGGAGAGATTATACTAGCATAAAAAATCAGATCAGTGGAAATTAATTCCACTTTATCCATTGGTGAGAAAGGTATCATGTCATGTGTGTCAAAATTTTCTTCATTAATAAACCGATCGACATTTATATTTTTCTCCATGGATTCCTCCTCCATTTCCTATGATGGAAAAGATGAGATAGGATATTGAGAACCTGACATAACCATCGGTGTGACCCAAAGTGTTCCATTATCAGTAGAAAAACCCTCCTCTTGGTCAACTATAGAAAAATATGAACTTGAATTTACTACACAAGAGGTTTCTTTTTCATCACAAGGAAAGAAGGGGGTAATGGAATGGTGGGAGGATACATATGCTTCTTGCGAAAAATCATGTTCACTATGATGTATATTCCCCCATATTAAACAAATATACAGACATGTGAGGTTCAAGCAAGTCATTAATATTTTCAACATTTGCATGTCAACATGTAAAGTAGCATTGATACATGATTCAAATTCTTCATCCTCTGGTTGCTTTGTTTTGTTAGTAAGATGAATTAAATAGAAAATCAAATCATTGATAGAGGGCCTATCATACAAAAGAAATCTATAGCAAAGATCCATAAATCTAATAATAAATTATTCAAGAGATTCATATTTGTTCTTCTTAAGCTCTGATATTTCTGCACACAATTCATCATAATTATAATTCTCAAAATCATGCCAAAATTCAATCAAAAATTTCTCCCACAAGTGAATAGAGGTAGCCGGCAAAGCCTCACATCAGATCTTGACTTGGCTTGTGAAAGCGAGAGTGAACAACCTACAAATGACACCTTCATGAGAGATATTATGAGAAAATAAAAAATTCCAGAATTGAAAAACATGTCCAGATGCAGATGTTTCACCCTCCCCATCAAATATAAATTGAGAAATAGATAAAAAATATTTCTATGAGTTTTAAAAGGTAGATAACCAAAAACACATCTCCATAAAAGGGTATGGGAATGATCCATTAGTACATTAAAAGAATTAACAAGAATGACTCCACGAGATCAGTTTATCATCTGGTCCTCCTTCTACCGCCTTTATCTGTTGATGACTCCAAATGGCCTATCAAGCAAGTAAGGGAGAGCATTCAATAGAAGGTATTAATCAAACCTACTCTCATTTGGGGTAGTGTTTTCAACCAATATGTGGGCTTGGTTTCCGCTAAGAATTAAAATAAAAAGAGGGGAAGACACTAAATTATCTCCCAAAGAATTCCTATCAATTCTAAATCTAATCTAAAACAACACAAAAATAACTAATATACCTATTTCTAACCTATATTGCATAAGAGAAAAAATATAGAATGAACACAACATGAAATGATATCATTAATTTCATAAATAGTTAATGTCAATCAACAACATGTTAAAACGATAGCACTGCAGATTGAATCACAAATAGTTGTAAACTGAACTTGTACCATTACCAATGTATTCATTAGAAATCATAACTACTGAAACAAATACTAAACATAGAAATAGTTCATATGAAAAATATTCAAGAGGTTTAAATGACAAACACAGATGTAGAATAGTCCCAAAAGTATTTGAAAACATTCATTATCCCAAATGCCCTCTTCTCTTCATTTCTAAGATAATAGTATCACCATCAAATGATGGGAAAAAGTCCCCCACTACATTTAGTGGTCTTTATTTTATAAAACAAGGGAGACCATTCACCTTTTGTAATATCCAACAATTACATCTCTTCAAATTGATTATTTTGTCCCATTAAATGACTCAAATATCCCCATAAATTTTCATAAATGAATATACAAGTGTTATAAACATAAGTTTAAAAGACTCCTAAGTAGTTAATCTCGCACTAAGGATATTCATGAGTGATATTTATTAAAAAAGTATCATTGAATCTACTCCACTATGTTGATACAAGTGGATATCGGTGGCCACCCACGTTTCCAACTGACTCACATTCACTTTTCATCTTGGTAGTTGTTTTCCAGCTTTTTGGGTCCTAAACTTTCAAGGTTGTTTTGAGGCCCTAAACAACGTTTTTTGGGCTTGTCATAGTCACATTATAGGCTGAGTCAAAGTGTGATGGAATAATGTGTATTCTTTAGATGGACCTTTCCAATGGGCTATCGTGTGCCTAAAGTGGAGACTGTATGCAAAAGTTATAACCCCAGGAAGTTGATGTACCAAATTACCCCATCGGGGCCCACATGACTTTTAGCGCTTCATCTCCTAGGGTTAGGTTTTTGGATGTCTATGGTTTTCTGATTACTTCTTGATTATAAAAAGGCCTAGAGGCCTCATTGTAATGTGCTCAGGTGAATTCATGTATCCGCCACATCTCTTCTCAGAGATTAGCTACCACCATTTGAGCAAGATTGTTTCATTCTGCATTTTACAGTTTCAACGGATTTCTTTATTGAATAGAAGTTAAGTTTCATTGTATATTTTTTATTGTTCCATGTATCTCAATTTTAATGTTATAGATATTTGTTTCATTTAGTTCTGCTCATCAATCCAGATTAGTGGTATTAGAGAGGTCTGATCTTCATTTCTTTTTATGTGCATGTCCCCAACGAGGTCAGGGTATAAGAAATTGGGACTCGAACCACTTGAGCCTTTGCAAGATCGGCCTCGCCGAACTTGGTGGTCGCCCATGGGGGAATAAAAAAGAGACGATGGGGTAGGATATCCCTTTAAATTGTTTCTCTAATAATCCCTCACGTAGCAGAGGAACAAGATGATGGAAAACTTTTCACAAATCCTTTGACGATTTTCAACATGCAACACATCTTTCTCAAGCGGAGGTGCCACCCCCTTCAAGGTATAGATCAATTTTGATATTCCTATATTTGAAGGTCAAATAGATGAAGATGTTGTAGACAAATGTTTAAACCTTCTAGAAGGGTATTTTTTTGTCCATAACTTTTTCGATGGAGATAAGATTACATTTTCACTCCTTAAGGTCATCCCCCATTTCAAACATTGGTGGGAGACTTTTTCTGAGCAAAAGGAAGCAAAGGAATCTACATTATTTGTAGTTTCACCCACTTGGGGTTCTTTCAGGGTTTATATTAAGGAACAATACTATTCTATTGGAAGTTATGATGACTTGTATACAATATGGACCACACTGTGGTAGGAAAGGGACCAAACAGTGTCAGAGGTCACCAATGTATTCCATACCTTGTGCACCAATATGGGTATCAAATATTCTGAGTGACATCTGGTGCTCAAGTACCGTGATTGTATGCATAGATACATAAAATAGAAATGGAGTTTCTAGACATCTCTTCCTTGGGTGCATCCTATTGATATGTTTTCAAAATCGAGCATATGCTTAAACAAAAGACGCAACAGTTTGGGTCTGTGAACCCCTCACAACAGAAGTAGGGAAAAGGGAACCCCAACTCGTAGAAAAAAGGAAATAGCAAGGATGGACAACCTCAAGACAACCAATATAAGCCACAAACAAAGAAGGACAATGGGAAGACAAAGAAAGACACTAGAAAGTGGTGCAAGTTCCATAAGATTCCCTGGCATAACACCGTTGAATGAAGATCAAAGCAGTCATTGGTGGCCAAGGTGAAAGCCTATGAATCATATGTGGGTTCTGAATTTGAGTCAGAACTAGAAAAAAAGAGACATATTATTGACGCAGAACCTAGTGTCACCATCGCTACCACCAAGATCCATCCCAGTGAACCTAATGAACCAGAAGAAGCTGAGTGCCTCTTTCATTCATAGATGTGGGTGAAGGGTACTCCGATGCACTTCATCATTGACAGTGGTAGCTAGAAGAACCTCATATTAATGGATTTTTTCAAGCAGTTGTCTCTACCGAAAATACTGCACCCACAATCGTACACCATCGGATGGCTCTGCCAAGGGAGAGATCTCCATGTCATCCAACTGTGTTGTATTCCCTACAACATCAATCCCTTTAAAGATGAGGTATTGTGTGATGTTACCCCTCTTGAAGTTTGTGATGTTATTTTGGGCCAAAATTATTTATGGAAATGTCATGTTGTATATGAGTCTAGCCCTCGTAGTGTTATTATTACTTTGGACATGAAATTGTACCAGATACCCGAGGTAGTCCCACCTATTGCCATTGCCTTGATCTCTTCCAAGAAATGCAAGAAGGTCATCTCTCAGACCGGGAAGTTTGTCTTCTTCGTGATTCGCACTCAAAGTGAGAGAAAGGTCGCAGCCACATCCATGACCTCTGCAACAGTTCTCTCCACACAACAGAAGCAAGTGGATAAGGTCATGAAAGAATACAAAGACATATTATCCTCACCCACTGGGGTACCTTTGCATTGTTAGGTCGAGCATTCAATCGATCTGAACCATAATGCACCTCTACCCAATGGGTCAGTCTATCGCTGATCTCTGTTAGAAAATGAGGAAATAGAGCGCTAGATCCAAGAGCTTCTTGAAAAGGGACACATCCGACCAAGCTCATCACCTTGTAGAAGTCCAATCGTGCTTATGCAAAAGAAAGACGGGACCTGGATACTCTCCATTGATTACCAGTCCTTAAATAAAATCACAGTCATGAACTAGTACCTAATTCCCCAAATTGACGATCTCCTTGACAAAATCAAGGGGCCCAAATACTTCAGTAATATTGATCTAAAGTCTGGCTACCACCAAGTCCTAATAGATAAAACTAATGTATGGGAGAATGTATTCAAGTCCAAAGAAGGTATTTTTGAATGGTTGGTCATGCCCTTTGGCTTGACGAATTCCCCAAAAACTTTCATGAGGATGATGGACGATATCTTGTGGCCTTTCACCAATTATGTTTTGGTGGTCTATTTGGATGACATCCTCATCTTCAACAAGAGTTGGGTGGAACACTTGCAACATATTCAATAGGTTCTGCACACTTTGTGGCAACAAAAGATATATGCAAATTTGGAAAAATTCTCCTTCGGCATGAACATGATCCAATACCTAGGCTACATTGTCTATGAGCATGGGGTACATGTCAAATCCAACCAAGATCCAGGTCATTCGTGACTGGCTAGCCCCAACCACACTCACTGAGCTTCGAAGCTTCTTAGGCCTTGTCAATTTCTATCGCAGGTTTGTGTTGGGATTCTCCCACATTGCATGAGCCCTTAGCCAAGTGACCAGAGGTGGTGGAAAGAAAAATTTCACGTCAGTCCAGCATCAACATAAATAGTTCAATGATTTGAAGCAACACTTGTGCTCAGCCCCGATGCTCTCATTACCCTACCCGTAACATCCTTTTGAGATTGAGACAGATGCTTCAAACTATGTTGTGGGCACAGTTCTCACTCAGCACAGACATCTCGTGGCCTATCATAGTGAGACACTATCAGATACCATCTGTAACTACCCCACTTATGACAAAGAAACGTACTCCATTGTATAAGCTTACCGCCAGTGGAGACATTAAATTCTTGGGAAGGAGATAGTCATCCACACTGATCATAAGCCTCTGGAGTTTATGCAGACAAAAAGAAAATTGCAGAATGAATGCCATCAAAAGTGGTCCACATACTTGTAGTAGTTCCATATCAACATCAAGTATAAGATAGGGAGCACCAACCACGTAGTTGTATGCCTCAATCGATCTCCAATTGCATCACTAACCATAGTGCTACACTCTTGCAGACATGAGACCTCCAAATGGACACAACTCTATGAGAGATATCTTGACTTTGCCACTACCTACCATATGTTGGGCACAAACACAATTTTCATTGATTTCCATCCACTGAGAGATAAAAGATGATTTGGGAAGCTCACTACAGTTGGGTGGCATGACACTTTGGCATAGAAAATATAGTGGCAATGCTACAACAACTTTTCTATTGGATGAATCTTCGACAGGATGTCAACAAGTATATCAGGTTTTGCATGACCTGCATCATTTCCAAACCGACCATTAAGAAACAAGGTATGTAGAACCCTCTGCCTACTCTCGATAGGCCCTAGGAATCCATCTCAATGGACTACATGTCGGGCCTTCCTTCAACCAAGCAGAGAAATGAATGTGTTTTTGTGTTTGTTGATTGATTTTCCAAGATGGTGATTCTGGCCACTTGGAAGAAGAGCATCATAGTGGAGGCTACTACTAATCTCTTCTTTGAACAAGCGTGGATAAATTTTCAGATACCATAAAACATCATCACATATCGGGACAACTAGTTCCTCAACACATTTTAGTCAAGCCTCTGGTCATGACTGGACACCAAGCTAACCAAATCCATTGTCGTCCACCCCCAAATGGATTGCCAAACCGAGGTTTCCAATAGGATGATCGTGCATATATTGTGCATGTACAATTCCAAGCATCCATGCACATGGCATGAAAGTCTTCCCTATGTTCAACACAGTTACACCATAGCCATACATAGCTCAATTGGCCATAGCCCCTTTCAGGTGGGGTTGGGATTTCAACCATTGGGTCCCATGGATGTTGCACTACCCCTTGTGTTCACACAAGAAGAATTGCCCCATCCTCAAACCGAAGTCGACAAAGCCACCCAGTTCATTGAATGAATTTAGCACATCCACCAATAGGTTCATGATATTTTGCAGAAGTCCAATTCCAAGTACAAGCAGTGCCATGATCAACATCGAGTGCCACACAAGTTTCAGGTGGGAGATAAAGTTTGGTTTCACTTGTAGAAAAAACACCTCACATGACCCAATCAGAAGCTTCATCCACTCTGCTATGGACCTTACACCATCACCAAGGCTATGGTTGATAACGGTTTCGAGCTCAACATTGCCCTCTCCTTGGATCGCACCCAATGTTTAATGTGGACCTCCTTCAGCCATATTTTCCACCATTATTGGATACCTCAGAGATAGCCGAACAATTGACACCGAAAAATATCAACCCTGATTGCATGGAACATGCATCCACTGATCATATCATGGACACACAGG
>JZKD02S0418870.1:291198-303435 GCA_000966675.3 Picea glauca | reverse complement strand
ATAAATTGATTAATAGTAACACTATGGTTTCAAATGATAATGTAACTTGGGAGGCATAAGTATTGCACTCATTGTGTGAAGATAAAATCATAAGCAATTTTCTTTTACAATCAAATCAATTTGTTACACATTTAAGAAAGAGACGTTTTTACATATTGATATCATATAGAGATATGCATTAAAAAGATGCAATTTTAGTAATGAAAGATCGAATTGCAATCAATTTTTTTTAATGGTGAGTGATAATTTTGGAAAAAAAAAAAAAAAAGTTTAAATCTTATAATATTTAGAATTTTTAATTTTTTTTCTTTTACATATTTATTATATTATTAAAATGATGATTTGTGAAGATATTTATCAATGTTGTATTATTATTTGTTTTTTATTTAGAAATATTATATTATTAAAATGATTTGTGGAATTTATTTATCAATCTTGTATTGTTATTTTTTTTTTATTTAAAATATATATTTAAAGTTGTAAAATTTATTATAATTTAATTGTTAACATTGAAAAAAAAAAAAAATCATCTAAAAGAATATGATAACAATTTATAAGGTGTCATATGTTTTACTTTACCAAAATTTTCTAGTTATTGGATTATTAATTTATTTCTTAATTAATTAAAAATAATTTTTAATTTTATTAAATAATCAATTTTTATTTATGTCTAATGTGAATATTATCTCTGGGGTGGTGGGTCTAACCTGGATCTAATCTAGGGTAAGTGTATTAGTGAATATTCAAACCTTTCCATGAATGAGGTGTAGAAGTTTCATCTAACAGAGGAAGGCCTAACAAAGTAACCCTAGATAGTTTTCATAAAGAAAAGCCAAAATTCAAACTCAATTAGTATCAATGCTTCAAATGTGTTAGTGGCAATGCTTGATAATAAATTTAGATCCTTCCAAGACAATATTTAGAGAGAGATGAAAAATAAACTATTAGGGTTTTAGAGTCAACTACATAAATGGAGGCTAGATTACAATAAATAGAAAAAAACAACCAAGAACAAAAAAAAATCAATGAACAAAGAAAAGGCCGGTGAAAATAACAATCTTAGGGACAATATTAAAGAGCTAGAAGACAAGATAATTTTTTTTTTTTTCCATAAATAGCTTGGAACACAAATTGGATATCAAACATATCAAAGAGGAAGTGAATAAGTTCATAGAGTTAGAACATGAGCTTAACAAAAGATCCTTGGACCTCATAATTTTTTGGTATAAAAAAACATAAAGATGAGGACACATTAGCAATAGTCAAGAAGGAATTAAAAAATAAATCACAAATTGAGACAATTGGTCTTATAGAAGAAAAAATGTTGGGAAAAAGAATCGAAAATAAAGATAGGTCTACTCGGGTTATTGTAAGCTGTAATCCCCATAAATATGACATACTTAGTAAAAATCTGAGCTTAAAAGGGTCTAGAATATTTATAAATGAAAACCCCATTCTAGAAAATAAAGCTAAATTAAGGAAGGACATTCAAAAGGTAAAGGAAGCTAGAAAGGAAGGAAAATGGGCAATAATTAGGAATTGAAAAGATATTATTAGGGATAGAGACCAAAAGGATAACAATAAATAGAAATTTGAGACAGTTCATATCCTTCCTTGGAAATGTGAACAAAGGGGTCGCCTATATTAAGTTGCATCCCAAGTGAAATTGATATAGCATTTCTAGTTGAAACTTGGGAACATGGGGAATCTAAGGTCTCTAACATAAATGGATTCACATTGTGGTCAACATGGAACAAGAAATACTCCCATAGAGGGGTTGGAGGCATAGCTTGTTACATCAAAAACAAACATTTCTCCTCATATTCATTTTCATAAAAAATACCCTCTCAATTAGCTCATTTGGATGGATATTTCAAATGTCAATGCTAAGAAGATGTATATATCAATTTTTTATTGTGTTCCTATTAATTCTACCTTTTATACAAAAAACAATCTAGATGAAAATTGTCCCTATAAAATCTTAGAACAAGATATTTATAGTCTAAGAAATGAAGGTAGTATCCTCATGCTAGGAGACTTTAATGCTAGAACTAAAAATAATCAAGCTATTATCTTAAGCAGAGATTCCAACCCTAATCCTATGTGGCTCGACAAGGGCGTTGTTTTAGATAATAGATACAAGATAAATTCAGAAGACTTGATCGATAATTTATATGATATTGAGCTAATCTAGCTTTACAATTATCAAGATCTAGTCATTTTTAATGGTCTAATGAAGTGGCTTAAATATAACTAAGTGACTCGTATCCATGGGATGGGTAGTATTGTTGTGGACTATGTGAGATAAAATATCCATGTTTACAACCAAATAGTAAATTTTGACCTTTTAAACAACCATGAGCCTGACTCCGATCATAGAAATTTAACCCTAACTCTAAACTTTACCATGCACAAAAAATCCCCTTGAAGATAAGTCTGGTAACCAAAGGCATCTACTTTTTGACGAAAAATAAAGGTAATCTCTTTTTAAAGGACTTGAACATCGAATTAAATTTTTGATCATATAAAAAAAAATATTGAAGAGATCTATCACAATTTTACAACAATCCTCCCTACCTCGATAAAAAAATTCTCTATAAAAGTGTTGTGTAAAAAGAAGAATAAAATTTCCGACCCTTGGTATGATAACGAGTGTAAACTTGCTAGAAAATCCATTAGGGATGTCTGTAATGAGGATTTGAAATACAATAAGATTAATAGATACAAATCACTAATTAAAAGAAAAAGAAAAGGAACTACATAAATAGAAAACAAGAGAATCTTTTGCACCTTTCTAAGATAGATCCAAAGAAATTTTGGAGGCAAATTCTGACTCTTAAAACTGAGGAAAATTGTATGATTCCCGTGATAGACTAGAATTCCTACCTTAAAAATATTTATGAATCCCTTAATGTCCTGGACAAAATTCCAAAAGTTTATACAGAAGATGATGTTTTTTCTATAGAATACATAAATCTTGTGGTTAAGTGATCTGTAAATGGGAAATCTAAGGACATTGAGGGCTACCAAGATTAAATATTAAAAATTGGAGGGCCTATTTTTATCCCCCACATACACAAGCTCTTCAATTTAGCAATCTTAAGCAGGGATTCCCTAAACCTTGGACTCAAAGCCTCATTGTACCTTTTTCTAAAAGTGGGGATAAAATCAATCGCAATTATATGACCATTATGATTGTTCCCATTTTATCCAAGCTATATGGAAGTATTTTAGAAAAGAAGATAAGTATATTGATAGAAATCCATGGAAAAAGAGCTAAAGGTCAAACCATTTTTAGAGGTTATCATTAAATTGTGGGCAACCTTATCACATTTAGGATCATTGCATAGGAGTGTCACAAAACTAAAACCAACCTCCTTTTTTGTTTCGTTGACATTGTTCCTAGGACCAACCCTTGGAACAGGTTAGAAGATCTAAAGTTCCCTCCAGTCTTAGAGTTGTTACAGTAATGTTGTATGAGAATGTCATTTCCAATTTTAGGAGCACTGAGAGCTAGTTAGAAGAAATTAAATGAAATATAAGAGTCAAGCAAGGTAGTCCCCTATCCGCTACCATTTTTGGCATTTACATTGACAAGTTGAAAGATTGTTTGGAAGCCACAGATTGGGTTGGACCAACTTTTGCTGGTATAATAATCATCCTTCTTCTATATGTTGATGATATTGTTCTTATGGAAAGGAATCTCAATGAACTTAGTAAGGACCTTATAATCCTCAAGGACTTGTTCTCTAGTACAGGTATGACTGAACACTGACAAAATGAAGGTTATGATCATTAAATCCAATAAGATAACGTACAATAATTTTGTATATGAAAATAATATCTTGGAGGAAGTGTCTTTGTACAAGTATCTTGGAATTGATATTCATCACAAGCATAATTGGAACTATAGCATTGAGAAAAGTTTAAATGGAGGGTGTAAATCTTATTATGGGCTTGAAAATACTTGTAAATTAGCATACCTTTGGATATGGGATAAGAAAAGGTCCCTCTTTGAGACTCTTTTCATTTCTATTATTTTTTATGGATGTGAAGTTTTGCGATGAAATATCTCTCAAGAATTGTGGAGAAAGATAGATCAAATCCAAAATACTTTTATAACTTATAATGTCAAAATTAAGGGTAATACACCCTATTTTATCCTCCTCATATAAGCGAGTATTTCCCTTGTTGAAAGCATAACTATGATTAGGTACTTAATGTAAAGAACAATATAAAAAACATGGATAATAAGGGGCTCCCCAAAATTGCTTCATAATATAGCCAAAATCACCAATGGTTCAAGAGGAGATGGCTTAATGATACCAAGTTTTGTCTAAATCGTTGGTGAATAAAAGAAGAAGTTATTCTGTAGAATATTGATGATATTATGCGCTAAATTTAGGGAGAATCTATGGGGCAATAAAGAATTAGAGGATAAAATAAAATAAAGATATTATAAGGAGGTTGTTAATCTTAACCTTGAAGATCAAAAGTGTTAAGAGAATCAATATTTTTAAGACCAAGGTAAATAAGAGAATCAATATTGTTAAGACCAAGGTAAATAAGAGAATCAATATTGTTAAGACCAACTTAAATAAGAGAATCAATATTTCTAAAATAAGAACTAATTCTCATGAGCTAACTAGGCATTGGACAATCCCCAAAACACCATGGCAAGAAAGAATCTATCACCTTTGTGAAACTAAGAGGGTTGAAGATGCAAATCACTTTCTTTTAGAATTGCCTACATATATCCAAATTAGATCTCAATTTTTCTTCTAGAATTCCCTACATATACCCAAATTATATCTCAATTTCCAAATATTTGTCACAATACCGACCTTCCTAAGAGTCTAAGTCATCAAAACTTTAATGATCTTGGAATTCTTTTCTTAATGTTTTCCAAGCATCCAAATAACATTTTAAAGAAATCTAAGTAATCTATTGTTTTTCTTAAAGTCTAATAAACCAATTTTGATCTTAATGAACATTAACCATCATCATCATCATCATCATAATCAATAAATAAATTATTTTTTAGTTATAAAATTTATTTATTTATCACATATAAACCTCACCCTAACTTAAACCTTCCAAACTAAATATAACAATATATAAAAAAAAATTAATACTGTAAAATATAAAAAACTTATAAAATATTACTTCAAACGCCATAAAATATATTTCTTTAATAAATTATCAATAAAAAATAACCTAAGCATATAAAATCATAAATTCCTTTTCCGCCAAACAACTATCGAACAATATAAGACTACAATAATAATAAATAAGTTAAGACTTTTTTACCAAAATATTAAAAAATACTAAATATAAAAGTCATCATCCTAAATTTATACAATACCTATAATGTCACTATCCTAAATTCATGTATTGTTAAGGTAAAGTTCACTTACACATTGAAATCTCTATGTAATTAACGAATACCACTATAAATATAAAATATTACTTTAAACACGATAAAACATATTGTTTTAATAAATTATGAATAAAAGGTAATCTGCCCATATCAAATCGTAAACTTATTTTCCATCAAACAATTTAAAACTACAACAATAATAAATAAGTTAGACTTTTTTTTTTCCAAAATATTAAAAAATATTAAATATAAAAGTTAATCATCTTAAATTTATTAATAAGGGTTAGTATCATAAATTTATAGATTTTTTTATTTGTTTGTTAGAAATTCTTGTCCCTTGTGGATTAATATTTCAAGCATTTTGATCTTTGGTTAAGAAAATCTCAAGGGAATTTAAGTCATCAAAATCATGTGAGGATTGCACCCGCACCCATCCTTGACATGAATGGATTTTTGGCTTTCTCCTCTAGATTAAACACACCATAAAAATATTGAACTAAGGTCGCCTAGCAAACAAAACTCACACCTTAACTGGTTGAACTAATAAAAATTGACAAAATTCATGTATTCTTAAAATAAAATTCACTTACACATTAAAATCTCTAGATAATTAACAAATAATGTATAACTTTATAATAAAATAAATAAATAAATAACGTTTAATTTTACAACCCAACTCTCAAAATCCTAAGGATGGTAGATTATTTAACAAGTATGCACAGCTTGAAATATGCATCGTTGGCATGCATGCGTTATGGACTTATTACTTACCCCAGGACGTCAACCCAGCTATCATTATCGTATGGCTAAAGGACATTATATATTAGTAGCAGATATAGTTCCAACATATTGTGTAGTTGATCTGATTGATTCAGTTGAGGGAGATGGATTTATAGCTAGTGTGTGGCCTACGTAGCTACAAGAATTACATAGAATTCTCATTTATCTCTCTTGTCATGGACCATGAACCAATACCAAGAATCATATTCGGCAAGCAAGTTTCACTCGTTATAGTAAATTTGTATACTCTTATTCTCGACCAAAAGTTCACTGCACTTATATAGTCCCCCTCGACTTCCCAGATATAGTACATATAAGTGCTCTCCCTCCCTCTTCTCAAGGCATCGTTAAACCTCTCTTCTAGATATAATGCTCATTGAATCAATGCTTTAGAGGATATTTATGTTGGAAAATAATGGAATTGGTTTGGGTTTGAGTTTGTTACAGATAGTTGAGATATTATCTCAAGATTGCGTAGTTAAGATAGCTATCTATCTTAAGTTACTTGAAATTGTATTTATATTGTGATTATACATAATGAAAATAATTTTTTGATGTGGATCTTGTTTTATATTTGGTATCATAGCCTAGTGCTCTGGGTATCTCCCTCACGGGAGACCCAGGTGTATGTGAGAGGAGTGCTATTATTTCCTCGTGTGAAGAATGTTTTGTTGAGTGTGAGTTCACTGTTTTATTACTATAGATAACTATTGTTTTTTGGAGTTGCGTTCATCTATCAAGTGGAGGATATCGTGGGTTGGACTGTGTGCAACAAAGAAGGACCTGCTAAGATAAATAGTGTTGAATTGATCATTGACTGCAGAGGAGACGCCATCACCTACGCTTCCACTAATGAGAGGACTCGCTGATACATTAGAGGTTGAAGGCTGACGGTGTGGAGAAGATCTGCACACAGATCTTCTGTATACAAAAGATAAAGAGGCCATGTGAGTGTTGTTATGCTTGGAATATTGAACTCCTATCAAACATTGACGTTCAATTTTCCCATATTAAAAATGGTTTTGCAAACGTCATCGAAGTCTTGGTGGAAATCTTTTTTGTTTGACGGTAAATCAGTGATTTGGGATCAACCCTTCTGGGGATTATGGGGATCTTTCAACAAATGCTATGATCTGGTTCTCAAATTGATGTTAAGAATAGCAAGAGAAGGAAACACATATGCGGTTCTGGGAAATTGTAAAGTTGTTGCTTTTGACATCCAGAGCCACCAATCAAATGGTAGTGTGTTATTGTTGGGGTCGTGTTGAATTGAGGTTGCGTGGACAATTCAAATCTTCTAATTAAGTGTTGTGGTCTGACTTGCATGCAATAGATCGTGGTTTTTATTATGTAGATAGATTACATATTAGATTTATTAAAAAAATGTTAGATATTGAAAAGATGATTTTTGTTTGTAAAATTTATGATGAAGAACCAATTATAAGAACATAGTACTATAATTTAAATTAGTGTTTCTAGATGTTCTTCGGGGCCACAAGAACATTTCCCTAGTTTGGTTATGTTTACAGTCTGTTAAAAGCTAGAGATTCTGGTTGTACTTCGGTGCTTCAAGATCGTCAGTTACAGTTTATCCTTGTCTATATTGTTGTAGTGTGTTTAAAGAAGGTCAATTGTATGATTCGCTACTAAAGATACCCAGTAATCAGATCGTTGTCTTATATAACTGTGAAAATTTTCTCTTCGGGGGGAATTTCACAGATGGTAGTGTATCCATAGGATAATTCAGTGTTGAGGCTATACTTTGAGGTAGTCAAGAAGCGTCAATCTTGCGAATATGTCAATGATGGTATGAAGTGTTTATACTTTAAATGGATCAAGAGGTAGCTCGAAAGTGTGGAGAAGAAAAGAGTGCAACCTAGTGATTGCAGAGTGGGTAGAGTTGCTGATGAAGATCAAACAAACAAAGATGATATATATGACTTGTATGTGGTTTCTATATTGTAAAAAAAATAAAAATATATCGTTTCTCCATTAAAGGGGAGTGTTGGATAATAATGGAATTGGTTTTGGTTTGAGTTTTTTACAGATAGTTGAGATATTATAGAAAGATTGTGTAGTTAAGATAACTATCTATCTTAAGCTACATGAAATTGTATTTATATTGTAATTATATGTAATAAAAATAAGTTTTTGATGTGTATCTTGTTTTCTATTTCTTTATAACTTGAATCTTTTATAAACATTAAGGAAAGAAGTGGTTGCACACAAAAAAATAGGGGATGTCAGGTACTAGCCATTACAGAAAAGTTGGTCAAGCATCTTTACTTTCTTTCTTTGATGGCGATTTTTTTGTTGTTGCTTTCTTTTTCTAGTTTGGGATGTTGATGAATTTTTTTTATCTTAGGTCTGTGTTGAGATTTTTTTTCTTAGTTCCGTAAGCAACTTTAATAGTATAAGAATAAAAGCATTCCTCTTTATTTTTCCAGAAGAAAGAAAGAAAAATAAAATTTGTTGTAGAAATTTGGGTAGATTGGGCATCATTTACATCAATTTACATTAATTTTGTTTTTTCAAAGAAATTATATTCACAAGAGAAAGAGCACTATAAATAAGACCTTGGCTCCTAGATTGAGTTCACCCATGCCTTTGTGTTTTCAATGCATTTTCATCCATCACTTCAACGTCGTCTCTAGGGCCACACTCCCAAAATTTGCTTTGGTTAGCCATGCTTCCCTTCAATCACTCTTATGAACAATTGTGATACAGAAAGTTAAAACATAAACGCCAAGTATGGAAGGTCAAATAAATTCCATTCTAAATATAAGAAAAATTAAATCAAGTTTTGAGCTAGGGTAGACTTGGCTTGAACAAAATTTGAAAAATAGAAATTGCCAAAAGAAAAATTAAACCAAGTTTCAAGCTAGGCATACATGGGCTAAACAAAATTTGCAAAATAGAAGTTCAAATATAGATGAGAATCTGAGGCACTATTTTAACACTGAATTGCTAAGAAAGAACTCGTGATTGGTAGCTTGTTCCCATGCCAAGAACATCCTTCAATTGAACCACATAGTGACATCAATGATATGAAATAGATTCTTTACTTAATAAATACCAACAAAACTATATTGTCCCAAATTCTAACGAAATGTGAAACAAAAATGTCAGTTTCCCTTGACACAAATGTCAAAAACCAATAGTCATGAAAGCTACATGCATGCAAAACTCCATCTTTACCAACAAGAGAACAATATAAACAACTTGCACATAATCATCCTTATAATTTTATGAACAAAATTGATAGTCACTGACATATTCTCTGAACAAACTCAATAAAAAAACAAGCGTTTGGAAAAAAACTAAATTCATTGGACCTTAAAACCCAAATTTTTTCCTATAAATCATCCCTCCTTCATTTTAAAACACATCAATTAGATTTTTCCATAGCTGCTTGCATTTTCGATTTTATGATGTATGCAATGTGTGCAATGTACATGTGCAATATTTACATATCATGTCTCTACTCCTATGCCTAATACGAATGGGAACTCTCTTTTTGGATTTGTACCTAAGCATATATGTAAATTTAGCAATCTTGTGCTCGCTTTGATGATGATTAATTTTTCATGACTTCGTTGGAAATAAAATAGATGCATTTTCTCAATTTGATGAAATCTTGCACAATTTTTTTTTTATAAAGGAGGAACTAAGCACATATGGGGTTTTCCCTTTCTCTTATGTTATATGGTAAAGAACAAACAAAAACAACATTCCTCTTTTCTCTCACCTAGAAATTGAGAAGGACTCTGGAAAGGACTCAGATTTCTTTGTAAGCACAACCTACCAACAAGCAGTCTTATCGACATTGGGGTCAATACAATTGACATATTGATGGACTATGTAGGATATTAATCTGCTAGGAAGGCAAGGACCAACATTCGATAGAGACACAATAGAATATTTGGAAATGGAGGGAAGAATAAATAATGTCAGGGATGCTCCAAGGAACTAGTGTCAAGGTGTCTTTTTCATGGTATTAAATATATGTCAGGTATCTAATATACATGAGTACGTGTCAAAATTTTCTATTTTATATATTTAAATGTTTTTTAATACTGACAAATACAAAAAGTAAATTCAAAAATAGCAAGGGAAATTATGTCCCATCACATTGCCTTAGCCAATGGAAGAATCAATTTTAAATTTTCAAAAAATATTACAAAAAATATTTTGAAAAAAATCAAGTTAAATATATATTTAATTAAAAATTTGGAAATGTTTTATAAATTTTCTTCAAAATGGGTGTATCAATAGAAATTTTAGTGTAGCTTAACATTGTGTCGATTTCTATACTACCTTCTTTTCCAGGTACTAATAAGGATACTCCATTAATATTACCATAGCTATCCTTCTCGATGAACAAGCTAGTTATCATATATGAAAATAACGACTTGTAATTGTGACTTGAAGACCAAGGAAGTGGGTTCCTTAGCAAGAATGTGTTAGGTACCTAACCCCTCACATAGGTAGAATAATATATTTCCATGTAATAAAGATCAATATTAATAAGGCCTAGAAATAAGGAAGAATAAGTCCAATGTAAGAAGACCTAATAGAAGCTTTCACTTCTAGAAGGATCTTCCTCTAGATTGTTCTTTTGATAGAAATTTTTAGTATAAATAGGAGTTGAGGGTATCAAAAGTTTTATCTTGGATATTATTGTAATAGAGCTCTGCTCTATTGGAGTTTTCCCCCTCGAAGAGGCAAGTGAACATTTCTCTCAGTAATCAAAGTGCTCTTTATGGTGTTATTTTGTTATCATGGTGTTGTTCTAGTTATATTGTTGTTCATCTTCCATTTCTAGCTATTTTTTTTTATTCTACATACTTTTTATATCTGGAATATTACAAATGGGATCAGAGCACCTTCCTCGACAAAAAATTGTGGGTTAATTTGTTTTTCAGAGTAGAGACGTATTCCGACGTCTTTAAGCTACAAAGATCTATCGTTATGCACATAAACTCGCGGTCGAGGATTCATACACGCAAAAAATACAAGTGGTACTTAAGTGCACATCTGTTTTCCACCCTTATAACCCTTGTTGGTACCCCTTTGAGTGGTAGCGCATCAGAAAACACATGTATACAAATCAACCAAGATCTCCTGAAGCCCTCTGTAGATAAATCGATCAGCTACCAGACTTCTATAGTGCCATCGAGAACAACACTCAGGAAGATAGTCTCTAGTACCTGTGTAGTTGGGTAGTATAGCTAAGGGTACAATATAGCCTCCTCAGTTGGTACCTTGAGATATTGGGGTGAGTACTACTGTTGGACCCTGCACGTATATCAGAGAGCTATAACACAGGGAAAACCCTTGTCTGTAGAAACCTTGAATACCCTAACCCTCGGGAAGGAAACAAAAATAGAACCAACAAGATCTATTGTTGTGTTACATTGTCTTTTGCATTTGGCTGCAAAATTGCTACACATTTCTTCCTGTTAATAATTTGGGGATTTTTTCATTGAAGTATTCTTCATGTCGGAGTATAACTCCGTAGGAGTATAGTGGTCCCGCTGACACACTTATTTGGGACCTATTCCATTGGCTTCCCCTTTTCTCCCTGATCGTAGTCATAACCTTCATTTTTAATCCTTTTTGTTTCAGTGGACCTGACCCCTTCCCAGTTTCCCTATATTTTTGCCAATCCCATTATATTTCCCTTCAAGCATTGATCATCGTGGTACCTATATTTTCCTTTTTTTTTGGTCCCACCTACCCATTTTTTTCCTTACCCGCACTTCCCCTCTCCAAATGGACACCACTCACAACCAAGATCTCCAAACTTCCGTCAATCAAGCCCATGTCTCCATCTCACATCTCACATATCATATGGATTCCACTAATTCCCTCATTGACACCTTGGAAGCCAACCTCAACACCCAATTGGCCTCCTTCCAGACTATTGTCAATCAATTTTTGAACTTCCCTACAGTTCTTTCTTCCTCAACACAACCTGATGATGTTGATTCCTCTCAGTCACTGACATATTCTCTGAACAAACTCAATCAAAAAACAAGCCACCCAAGATCCTATTGACGCACCTGAAGTTGACC
>JZKD02S0418870.1:249914-275618 GCA_000966675.3 Picea glauca | reverse complement strand
AAATGCACATTAAGAAGAAGATTCAACAAATGAAACTAGAGAAGGATAGAAACATAGTCACTGAATGACAAGATCCAGAATCTTGTTGTGAATGATATTCTGATAAACTTTAAAGTTGATCGTACAAAATTGTCTTTTTCCCCAAAATTTCTGAAGCCCTGTTTCAGCCTCACGAAATTATATTTATACATTTATGTCCAAAATTTCCGTTGGTAACTAACCAACTTCCTAATCTCTCGGTTGCAATAGACTAATGTCAACCATTTATAATTTATTACAAAATACTAAAAATAGAAATATTTATAAAGTTTTAACTCTGAGTAGAAAAACTTTCTTTATCTACTTCAGTTGCTTGAACATGTTTTTCTAAAAAGTTCACCAAGGCCTTAGGGGCCTCGGGTATCTCGTTTGCTTCAAAGGAGAAGAAGCTTCTTTGTAATCCTGGCAACTAGTTTGCAATTGCTTTCTCTGTAGATTTAACGTTTTCCAGTTTTGAACTGGAATTTATCATTAGTTTCTCGATTTCGGCCATATTGACTATTTTGATATTTGAAATTTCATCTTTTTTCTCTTCCAGCTCCTCTTTTTCCTTCAGTTGATACCTGTTAATGTCAATATCTCCTAATGAATTTGATAATCCATCTGTCCCGATATGTGTTGACTCTTTTTCAATGGAATCAAAAATCTTTTGGCATTCTTCATTTACATTTTTTGTGATCTTTTTATAACCTTCCAAGTTTGTTTCCCAAACTTTTATCATTGCATCTCCTTTTAACTGCTCTGCAATAGATAAATTTTGTGATTTTCCAATTTCCTCCTTCTGTAAAGCAGTGAGTATCTTTTGGAAAAAATTTCTTACCGCTTTAGCTTCAATTTCTTTTAACACGGCCTTGTCCAAGGATCTTTTAGATTCATGAAAATAACTCTGGATGGTTTCCAGATTGCAAAATACCTTTTGTTGTTATTCCTGGATATTAGCATATATCTCAACTGCTTTAGTCTTGAATTGATCTATTCCAATCACTTGGTTAGTAATTGAAATGATCTTGTCTTGCAACAATTTATTTTCATTGCCCAGTGCCTGCACTTGTTCTTGGGTAGTTTGAATCATATGCTTTGCTTCAGTTAAATTTTCATTTAACTTTTGAATATCCTGTATATCTTTGAGCCTGGCTTTCTCAAGACCTTTATGTATTCCCCATCCAATCAATTTTTCATTTTCTTTCAGTCTGTCCTGTAGCTGTGTAATTTCCTGATTCTTCTGCTCTATCGTATTGATCAAAATTCCTACAGAGTAAATATTGGCCTATGTTATGTCCCCCATAGACCCTGCTAACTCTGTAGCAAATGCACTTTCTTGTATCTTTTTCCCATCAATAATAATTTTGTGTTCTTTGAATTTTTTTTCTCCAACAGGATGTAATTCCTGTTTCAACACAGCCCTCCGTTTCTTGCTGAAAAAATAATCCGATGATGGTATTTCATATCTGCTAATTGGTTCTAATTCACTCACGTACAGAGCTTCCTCGCGAGGATTTCCAAAAGTAGCTTGTAGTGGGGTTAATGCTGTTATGGGACTCCCAAGTTCCCGTGAAGCTGTTCCCCCAACTGTTTCTAGAATATCATCAAGGTGTATGGGATTTGTTTCTGCTCCTTTTCCTTTTTTTGTTTCTATTTCTTTGTTCTGTGAAATTTCTGTATTTTCAGGAGGCCTCTCAGAATCTTTCATTTTACCTTTATCACTTGTATCATATTGAATAATAGTTTCGAATCCAGGAGGAATGGTTTTTGACACTTGCTCAGATGTTGATACTTCGCCCTGCAAAATCTTTGGTAAACACTGTCTTCTATTTCTTTGGAAAGATGCAAACCCCACCTGTGCATCAGGTGACAAGGTTTGCATCCTTCTTTGAACTTCGTCATATGACTTAACATTTCTGAAAATATCATCATAAAAAGAATCTTCATGTTCATATAATTTCAATCCACACTGTGCAACATGCCGATTTATAATTTGATATGGATCATGTTTCCTGTGTTCTATATCTACTAATTTTACTTCATTCAATGATTCTGCTTCTGCCTTAGAATGACCAAAGTTTAATAAAGCAAATTTTCCTAGATAAACAGGAAAATGCGGCCATGACTTCTTCTGTTGAGCTTTTAATTCAAGTCCAATACCGCCATTTACTAACTGATAAGCTACTTCTCTGCAAATTAACCTGTCTGGACGTATTTTTGGGAGTGCATGTGGTGGGATAGAACATCCATAAACCCTAACATATGAGACATGCTCTTCAATGAACCAATCGACAATTGTCTTAAGATTTTCTATAATGGTATGTGAAATCCAAGGAGGTTCACATCCGAAGAACATTTTGTGTAGAGGAATTATAACATAATGCCATATCTCATAAAAATTATCTTTGGCATTGTCTTCCCACAGAGCCGAATGATACTTATGGATAGGTTCTGCACAGGAAGGATCCCAACTCCAATTCATCAATGGGAATGGATTCCTAAAGCAGATAGCATCCATTACATAAGCCGACATATAAAAGGCCACTGGTTGTCCCTTTGCTCTAGTTGATTTGTAGTTTGTAACTTCTGAGGCAATGCTATCTGATAATATTTTATGCCAATTAAAACTACGCCCTTCTGAAACCTCTTCTAAAAATGGTGTCCTGCCTGCATTGAAATGAAAAGAATCTTTTCTACCAAAGAGTCTACATAACATCATTCCTAAATACACCATGTATTCATTCAATGAAGTAGTGGCATATATCCCATGTGTATCAGCCCTAAATTTGTTCTCATCTCTTGCCCATCCTTTTAGCATATCAGAATATGTTTGGGCACCTTCTACACATTCTTTTTGTTGAAAAGCAGCTACAAATTCTTTATTAAAAGTGTGCCTATAATTTGAAGATAGCTTATACATTACTTGTATATGTTCGGGTCTGAATGAGCCGATAACAGCTCCTTGCTCATTTAGGATACTTCTTGTCGGGACGTCCGCCTTCTCGAGTGCCCAGATAATCATATCTGTATATGAAAATAGTCTCAGACGTGCTGCAACCTTATGAAGACCTGTTTCGGCGATGTCTCGGAGATGATTGTCTGTGCCATTGTCAGAATACGAAAATTCATCCTCCATTTTCTCTGCAATTGCAGCCCATGATTTAAGATTGTGAACTACTCCAGCTACAATAGTGTCTGAAATGATGTCGCCTTCAGGCTGTTCTTCAGTTTTCTTTGAAGCCCTTTTAGGTGCCATGATTGTATGTTTACCAGCTCTGTGTTTAGTACCTCAGCAGCAAGATTCCAGAGCCATTAAAACTACCAATTATGGAATAGCCCAAAAGAAGAGGAAAACTCTGTGTTCGCTCGAATACCTGTAACAGAGAAGGATTCAGCTTCAAAATAATGTAAACATTTCAATAATTATTTTGAATATATTGTAAAATCCTCGAGATTTGTTCGTATGTTATGAAATAAATGCAAAAGATATTCCCGATAATCTGCATTTAATGTTTGTACCCGAGTTCTTGCGATATTTTAAAATATGTTAGAAACTTACCAAATCGAAAAATTATCGCATTAATGATTCATTTATTAAAAGTTTAAAACCTTAATCTTTGCTTTGAAGAGTGGTTAATTAACGTTAACGTTGACTTAAGATCGAAAACACTTTCATCGGAGTTTCGGGACTTTCGATGTCGAGAAAATAAGTTATAGCAAAACCCCGATCGCCAAAATTGCAATGTATTAATTTAGTTAAAACCCATTAATATCTTAATTAATCCAGATTAGCTTTTCGTAATTTCGTTAATCAAGAAATCAGAAATCGAGAAATCGAGGATCGGGAAATCAGGATATTTGATGATATGAAAATCACTGTTTGCAGAATCGCAAATCGCGATTTCCCGATGAGATTATTACTCTTAATCATACTTAACATTAATTAAATTAACTTTAAACCTTACTTAAGAATTAATTGAAATCGTGGATCGGAAAATCGGAGAATATGATGTTAAGTTTATTTGTTATTGCAAAATCGCGAATCACAATTTCCCGATTTGATTAACTTAAAGTTTTAAAACCCTTTTTTAAATGTGATTTAAGTAAATGATGAATTGATCAAGGATTAATGTATCGGGAAATCGGGGATCGGGGTTTCGTGATTTGATTTGTATTGAAAATTGTTATTTCAAAACAGTGAATTCTGATATCCCGATATGAATTTAACATTTCTTAAGTTTGTTCATTTAAAATATTATTTGAACAAGTTTTTGGAACGTACGTTCGTTTAAATTTTAACCATTCTTTTTCCACAAATGAACCACAAAGGCATTTTGAAATCATCGGAGATGAAAATTTTTGCTTTAAATATTTATATGATGTGAAGGCTCAAAGATACAATTTTTTTTTTATCTTTGAGATTAAAAATCCAAAATCTGTTTCAATAATATGAAAAAGGTATATGATGAAAAATTATGGATGTATGGGATAAAATTATTGTGATTAAACTGAAATCCTAGATCTAAATATTTAAAATTAAACTATGGCTAGGCCGAGTGAGACCAAATTTTGAATTATAATTATCAATGAAAATTGGAGTTTTGTATAAGACAAGCAACACACAATAAATGGGTAATGTGACATCAAGGTTCCATCTGAGGAGGTCATGATTCTACATTAGGTGTCTTGGTTGGAAAGAAAAATATTTGTATGATGAAAACTATGGATGTTTGAATTTTGAATGTTGGGGTCAATGATGATCAAATTAAAGGTTTTCCATTCTTGTGCATTTCAAAGTTGAAGTGGGTAGATGAAGGAATCCATGGTTTACCAAGGAAAAACTTGAGTTTTCCATGGTTGGGAAAGGAGTTCCAAGGTTGCTACAACATCCACAAGACTTGCAGTTTTTCTCTTGTGTTTTCTTTCTCTTCTTCATCCTCGATCTTAACGTCCTTTTCTCCTAGGAAAAATCAAACACAACATTAGTTCTAACTCTATATATTCAATGTAAACAATTTCCAATATCATGTAATGATCCCTGTTGATTATTTTTAAGTTTTTATTCAGTTTACTGATGTGGACATTGGGTCAAGCAGTTTGTATGTAGAACTCTATTACCCATAGATAACAACTTTGGTTTCTATTTAAAAACACATAAAAAAATGCATATAATATATACTGATAACTTATTACTCCAAATATATATAGCAGCACCACATGGTATCATTTTACAAATATTCTAACAATAACATAAATAAGGGAAAAACTACGAATTGTATACTAACAAAGGGTTAGAAAAAGATACAACAAATGATTAATGATATACATGTATGTACACTGACTTTTGTGCAGCAATTCATAAGGTGATTGATCAACAAACATGCAAATATTGAACTTGTTCCTAGTGTGGAGGTAAAACAACCCACAATATATCAAAGAGGAAGCGCCCAACCTCAAAGTTCGACCCCTCAACACATAAAGTTGACCTCTATATAATTCAACACGACCTAATAAGAAGTAACTCACCATTACTAATAAAATCAACCTCCACAATGGCTCTACTACCTAAAATGAATGATCTCTACCACAATATAGATGAACTCACCCCCCTAGCAATGTACTTGCCCATTAGTGTGAAAGATTCGACCAAAAATGGATAATATGTTTCCCATATTCAAATGAATGCACCCATATTTGTATAGAACTCACCCAAATGCCCAATACTTATTTCTTCTTGAGAAAATCTACCTGCTCAAGAGATATTTGACCCACACACAAACAACTCAGTCGCCATACAAGAAAAACTCAACTATAATTAAAGAACTCATCCACTGAGAAAGAAATATTTTCTACAAGAAGGAAACCTATGCTATGAATGAATCATAGTAAGAATATCAAAATGATCTCCTCTCAATGACCAACTAGGGTGGATAGTCTCGCCACCAAAAACAATCTCAAAAACTATGTATGGTTTTTTGTCCCAAGAGCTCTCTCAAAAGACATAAGAGCTCTCTCAATTCAATTTTACAAATTAACAAGTGGATAATGAGAGAGGGTGCCCCTCATTTCCCTTTTATCTCTTCATTGACCCTTTTACCCTTTTAATAAATTAAAGTGACTTTATAAACTTTAAGACAGTTAAAACACCTATTTTTGTTAATTACTCAATGTCACTTTTAATAAGTTACTTTTTCACTCCATGGACATTAAATAATTAATTAATTCCCTTTTTCCATTGACTATAGCCTTTTTCCATTGACCATTCCACTTATGCCAAGTGTGTCATACCTCCTTGTACTAAACTCGTATTTTTTCGATACGCTTTCAACACAAGCCGTCGATATTCTTTGTGGACGAAGGATTGTATATCCTATTTACCCGATATCACTTGATGATATATCATCATCAATCCTTTCAGTCATCGATGATCAATCTCTCTCCTCATTGGAATATGATATTGTCTCATAGATTTCATACTTGTAATAAGATTCTCTCACACAGGTTTACACATGTACATTCATAGTTTAGATAGGAATGCACAAATAATATGCAATATCTATTATATTGAGCTTGAATACAATACAAAATTATCGTTGGGCCTATAATGATCTTTACATATTGTCGGCCTCTTACCTCACAATGCTCTCAAGATTACATTTTTCCTTTGGAGCATCTAGTTAGCGATTTTAGGAGGGAATCATGGATCTGAAATGATTCAAGATATTGTATATTATTGTTTAAATTACATAACTATTTCAACAAACTCAAGAAAATACTAGGATATCTCATCCTCTCAACCATGTTTCTCTTTCTTGAAGCTTCATGAAATTTAAACTTTAACTTGGAGTGGGTTTTCTGCTGAATCAAACTCCCAGGATTAAAACTTTTCATGATCTCCTCATCATATGTCTTCATTTGCTACTATGTTTACTTTTTGTTCTTTTGTTTCCTCATGCATCACTAAAATTTTCTAATGCTTAGTTAGTGAGTTGTGTTAGCACTCTCTAATTCCTAGAGGTTTTCAAGGGTAGAAGAAATTGACAGAGGTAACTTATCAAAAACACTTTTGAAACTGGGATCTAGCCCTGCCAGTTTCAGAGAGGGATCTCTCTGTATGATTTAGATTTGTTTAGGTTTTAGATATTAGGCTAGTTAAGATAGTATGAGTTTGTTTGTTTGTTTATAAAAGTTGGATGAATAAATTCATTAAACATCCATTGGGCTATGGGGTCTGTATTAAAGATCAGAATAAAATGCAACTTTTTATGAGGTTCCTTCACATGGCCAGACAATAAAACTGTTGGATCTATTGATATTTAATGAGATGGATAACACAGAAAAGGTGAGAAAATCAACCAAGCAAAGAAGCAGTTAAGAATTTCCTTACTTAATATTAGATGAATAACATAGAGGCCATTAAAAGACCAGAGATAGAGTATGGAAAATAAATTATGTTCTATAGACTTCCTTTTAATGATTAGAATCTAAAAAAAATAAGTGATTATAAAGAATAGAAAAACATTTAACAGAGAAAGAGGAACATCACCAACAATTCGACACAAGAATCCTATAAATTGACCTATTTTATTATTGGTCTATCCTTTTGAAAGCATTACACAAATAGCTCCTTGGGTGAAAAAATCAATCCTCAATACTTTGAAGGAAGAAGTATTTATACAATATTTTACATATGATTCTATCATTAATGAATAGGATATTGTGGAGAGAAAATCTAACTAACTAGATTACAAATTACAAAATATTAGGAATGTTGCTAATCTATTCCAATCCTTGGTGTTGATTCTGGGGGAAGTAGTTGACGATTCATCACTTTGACTTGACTGTCTAGTCCACGTTGACCTGAAACTCCACATCACCTTTACTCAAGTAAAGAACACAAGTCTTTCCATCTCTTTTGAATAGGGATGGAAACCTTGAGTAACTTTTTGTATATTTCATCCATCTCAGTGTACTTGGAAAAAGTGGGCTTTGTAATAAAAATATATTTTATCTCATTTTGGATGCTCAGGTCCAACTATAATGTTTATAAAAAACCTTTCCAGTAATGATTCCTTTTATACCTGCAAATTTAGAACCATCATTTTCAACTGTGTTGATCTTCTTCTTGTAATATGATAGAGTGATGAGTTTGTCATTTATTACTAACAGTACATGAAGTCCCTTCTTGTGTAGCATTTCAAACCTGTGTAAAAGTATTTGCACTACAATGTCCATCATCTGAGCTTTCTCCTCTGGCTGCAACATCAATCCTTTCTTGGTCAAGATCTTCTTGACCTCAAGGATGGTCTATGTCTTGTCTTCAATTTCCAATGCTTCTAACTCCTACTTTTTCTTGGATTTTAGGAACTTGATGAGCTCAGTGGCCTCTGTAGGTCTCTCCCCTAACTCTTCCCTTATCTTTTCAATTGCTTCTCTGGCCTTCTGTACCAGTTCATGTTGTTCAAAAACAATTTTTATGAATGGCCATATTTCTGCCATCGACTTGCTGATATCCATCCAGATGTTTTCCTTGGCCTTAGATAATGTCTTAGGTATGAAAGTATCCTTCTGCAACTTCTATAATTCTTGACTGAGTCTTTGTGATTTATGCATTTATGTGTTATAGCTGGACTGAAACATGGAATTTAGGTCTTGGATGATTTTTACCTCTTCTCGCAACTTTCTGATTTCTTCTCCTTGAAGGGACATGTACTTCATTGACTTCACCAACTTCTTAGAAGAATTTGTAACTTTCATTGGGATGACCGATGGAATCTCTGTTGTTATAGCTATTGTTTTACTAACTCCTTTTTAAGGGACTACCCCCAGTGGAATAATAGCCATTTGTACACTCTGTTCTTTCTCTTTGATCAGTTTGTCCAAATCAACCTCCATCTCTTTTATTTGTGCATCTTGCTCCATGATCAATTTCAACATCTCCTTTTTATGGCCTTCACTTTCAACCATTTCCTTTGCTTGTGCATCTTCAGTGGATGGAAGTTTCAATGTTTTCTTAAGGAGGCTATGTCATCATTTTTCTTCTTCAGTAACTCTTCATCTTCTTTGACATTAGAAGGGTCATAACCAATCTTCAACACCAACTCCTCTAGGGATTTGATTTTATTATATTTGGCCAAGGATGATGTATTCTCCAGCTTCAATTGAGATTGGACGTTATTCAAAGATACCTACAACTTCAAGGAAGTCAGTGAAGTGTTTGTTAGAGTGGAGAAAATAATCTCCCATGTTTTTCTGTTCATGTCCATTTGGTCTGGTGGATGGACCTCCTTCACATCAAACTCAAAGGATGTTTTCTTGTAGTAAGAAGTTGTCTTGGGGTGAGGTAACTGTGGTTGTAGGAATTCCATTTGCATCCTTCCCTTCTCTGTGTCAAATGCAGACAGTAACCTATGTTGGGTTTTAGATGTCTTCTTCCAAAACTAGGCATATGTGTTGTTATTTAGAAGTTCATTCCTCTTCTTGATCAATTTATATTTGTCAAAAATGGTTGATCTCGTTGGCTTATGAGAAGAATAAGATGACAGTGTAGTGTTTTCTTGCTTTTTGGATAAGGATGTGGAGACTATGTGTTGTATGCCTAAGAATTTTGAGGAATGTGGTCCCTCCATGACTATGGTGGACTATGTTTCTTCTTCTCTAAGATTGTCTAGTGTGTGGCTAGTTTTAGTCCTCTTCCTATAAACTTGAAAATATTTAGCTGACACCTCTGTGAATGAAGGTGAAACCTCTTTCCTGGATATTTTTTTTGTTTTCACCTGAGGAGTGATGGTATGTGAAATGTTGACAGGGGAAGGTTGTTCTTCTATCTCCAACAATGTATTTTCCTGCCAGCCTGTCTGATTCATAAACTTTTCTATTTCAATATTTTGCATATGAGAATAAGGAGAGTTCTTTTGTTTGATCCTGGTTTCTAATATAATACCAAACATGTCATAATTCCATGCAAATCTCAGACTAAATTTCATTTGTTTCAAGAGGTTGTTATCCTCTTCTCCTGTAGCTCAGTTGTTGCATGTGAAAGAACCAATTTGGCTCTTGATCCTGAGTTGTTGTTTCTTATTAAGTGATACAAAGTGGATATCATCAGAGTTTATCATCTGCCTTCTATATTCCAATGAAAATATCCTGTCAGGTAGGTATTTTGGTAGTTTATATGGTGGTTGTTCACACCCATATACTATGATCTGAGTATGGTTATGGTAAAGATACCGGTCCCCTATTTTGGCCAAGTCGGATAGATGAATAATTCTCTAGACCTCCTCATTTATTCTTGGTTCCATTATGCTGCTAAGCATGCACACCACTGGATGATAAAACTGATCAATCAAGTCTTTGAAGCTGAACTCAGTGGAATTCTTCCTTACTAGTGAGGTCCAAGAAGTTATTTATTGAGAATTTCCTTCCTGATCTAGTTTCTGGAGAGTAGAGGAGAATTTGTATGCTTGGAAGAAAAGTAATAGGTACACCAGCACTGAGGAGTACTTGAAAATTCCTTTTGTTGATAATTTGAAGATTTGTTCATATATATTGTCAGCCAGATACTAATTGAAATCGAACTGGGTTGGATCTTTTTCTTCTGTGGAGAAAATGGACAAAAAACCCAGAATAGGTTCATATACCCATTCATTAGAAAAATATCCTAACAGGAAACAGAGGGTGGAAATGATTTGGTTGGATCTGACTGAGAAAATGGAAGACAGATAGGGAGGGTTTTTCTTAGGCAACTTTCCATCTTCTCTCAGGAATATTTCGAAGATTTGGGCTCTTTGGGGGAAAGAGAGTTTTTGGTAGAGGTCATTTAGGATTTCGATGGAGAAAGGGATGGAAGAATCCATTATGGGGATCTGTAACATCTGGTTTATTGACTCAGGGGTAATGGTGAACAAAGTTTCACTCGATGAAGACACGATGGCCCTTTAGCTAGGAAGATAATGGGATTTTCACTTAAGGGAAAACTCTGGGAAGTGATAGGTCTGGGGAAACATGTATAATGGTAGATTGGACTCCCAGAGTCCAATCTCGTCACTATGGTCTGAGAAAATGTCTTTTATATAGAAGTGTAATTTGAAGAAATCGAATTCACACTTTAGATCTGCAATTCTGTAATCTTTTTCAGCCAGGGGAATGTGCTCTAGGTCGATGGGAGGAGGAAGAAACGGGTTTTCGACAGTTTCAGTGGGATTGGTTTTGGGCACCATCACTAATAGAGATCTGAAGGTGGAAATAATAATGATTGTGGTAACTCGGTTTAATGGCGCGTGCCGAAGGTGTGACTGAGTGATGATTGGATTGAAAACTGGATTTAGTGATGTGTCTACAGTGTCTAGATCAATGAACAATATAGAAATGGTGAAGAAACATGGTTAAATGGTGCAGGGGGTGTCTGTTATGGCATGGGTAATGACTGGGTGAATAACGGTCATAAGGGAGGGCATTGATTGGCTAATGGGTAGATGAGTGTGATGTGGATGACATTGATTAGCCAACGGGTAGATGAGTGTGACATGTGATAGGGTAGTGGGGTACGGTGGCAGAGTGAGGTGGGTAGTATTGGATGAGTGGTTAGGCGAGTTCTAGGAGAGGGGGGTATATGGTAAGTGGAATTGACTGGTGTGGGTCTAGTAAGATGTGGTAGTGACACATCGTGTGAATCCGGCACTGGGAAACCACTTTTCCCGGAACCCCCACCCCACCATTAAAGACAGAAAGGTTAGGGTGGTTTGAAAAACACTATCGGTCATTGATCTGGGCATGGCTTGATCAACCGCTGAAAATTGTGCCCCCTTTAGTCGCATAATGACAAAAAGTCATAT
This sequence comes from Picea glauca, assembly GCA_000966675.3. NCBI lineage: Eukaryota > Viridiplantae > Streptophyta > Pinopsida > Pinales > Pinaceae > Picea > Picea glauca. The sequence continues at coordinate 263,763 of JZKD02S0418870.1, read as the reverse complement.
CCTGATAGAAATTTAAGATAAAAACATGTTGTGGTTTGCGCTAGCTCCCCCTTCTTTATTTGTTTCACCAAGGGGTCATTTCCTAAAGTAAACACATCAAATTAAATCAAATAAAAGGTGTTTAATCAATCCTTTGAAAATCTTTATTGAAATAAACCAATACTAACTTAACTCCTAGTTTAATCAAATAACCCATTAATCCATCTTAGACTGTTGGATTGAAAATTACTCTAACCTAATATATTTGGCTAAGGTTAGACTGTTTGGCCAAATTTATTCACTAACCTATCTAATTTGTCCAAGGTTAGATTGTTTGGCCAAATTTATTCACTATCCTATCAACATAAATTTAAAAGGTTTGATCATAATTATGCAGTATGAATCAAACCAAGATTATTTCATAGGGTTTTATATTTTCTCTTTTTTGAATTTTTATACCCTCTTTTGATTTTTTATATTTTTATTCTTTATTTTCTTTTCTTTTTTTATTTTTATTTTTCTTTTGTAAATCATTTTCAGAATGAAATATTATTTACAATACAATACAACTAGGGTAAGAGATTCTAAACACCATGTGATCCTATGAAATATAGGGTTATAACAATGGCTCTAGTTGGGGATGGTTCTCTCCTTGTGAGGTTCCAAGAACCAACTACCTGTTGCCTTGAATATTCTTCTCCAATGATTTTTTTCATCTTGATTTTCTTTATTCTAACTGTAAATCTGGTTTTCCTAATCAGTGGCTTAGGGCCTTCTCTTCGGGCTTCAACCACCTAATAAAAATCACCCACACCTGACATGAAAGTAAAAATGGTATTGGCAGTGAGATGAGTGAGAGAGATATTCATTCTTGTGGAACATAATGCTTGAGTATTCTGCCATTGACAGGTCCTCCTGACAGATCTACTCCATCCATGTCTTTGATTAAAAATGCATTTCTTCCTTTGTAAGCCTGGATTATGAATGGGCCTTTCCATAAGTTGTCAAATTTTCCATGCTCTCCCTTTTATTCATTTCTTGAGTCCCATTTCAGTACTTTGTCACCTAATTTGAAGTCATCATCCTTGGTCCTTTTGTCATAGATTTTCTTGATATTCTTTTGAATCACCTGATTTTGGTTATAAAATTCTTCTCTAGATTTTTGCAGCTATATCATTTGATTGATTCTTATTTGGATTTAATTTGGTTCTACCTGTACTTCCTACAATAGCTTCATGATAGGAACACCCAAAGAAGTGGGAAAGACAACATCCATTCCACAGACCAACTGATATGGAGACATGCTAATTGACCTCTTTGTAGTAAGCATGTATTCCCAAAGTGCATGTACCAACTTGTTGTGCCATGATTTTTTGTTTTCGTGCAACATATTCTTGATAATGTTGAACAAAATCTAATTTGAAGACTCTGCTAATCCGTTTCCCTAAGGATAATAGGTTGTAGAGTGTCCTAAGGTGATTTGGTACTTGCTGGAAAAATCTATTATCTTTTTTTATTTTGAATGTTGTTTCATTATCTGTGATCATTTTCCTGGGGCATTATGACAGGAGGTCACTTTTTTGTGGACATTTGCAAACAAAGTTGGCCAGTAGAAACCATCTCCAAGAATTTTATTGGCAGTGGTCTTCCAATTCAAATGTCCACCACAGTCTCCTTCATGGAAATCCTGCAAAGCTTTGTCAACTTCATCTTTCAACAAACAATTTAGAAGAATACCTGCAACATCTTTCCAATAAAGATTGCCATTCAAAATGAAATATTTCAAAACCTTAATTTTAAAAAATATAGCTTTAGTTTTTGTCAAACCAGGAGGAGCTTGTAGATGATGTAAAACATAAATAAGGTCTACATACTAGGGAGAGTTTGAAAAAACTTCTTTGACTTGTGGAGTCGCCTTCTTTTCTTGTTCATCAACTGCAACTAGAAAATTGATATCCAAAGCATGAAAGTTTGACTCAACCATCAATTTTGCTAATCATTTACCCTTGATAAGCTTGGTTGGTTTGATCTCAATATCATACTCAAGGATCACTGCGATCCATTTACCTCTTCTGTCATTTGGATTATACTATGTCGGAATATCTTTCACCACAACATTAGGAACATAAGAAATGATATGTGAGTGAAGAATGTATACTCTAAAATATTTAATTGCTTTCACCAAAAAAAAAGTTTGTTTCTCCGTGATGTTGTAATTCAATGCAACATATCTTAATGATTTACTCAAGAATATTATAGGATGTTCATGGCCTTCACTGTTCTTCTACAAATGGACCGTTCCAATGGTATGCTAAGAGGCAAAAGAAAATAAGAGGAAATATTTGGTGTAATCATGACTGATGAGTACAGGGGCTTGTGTCAAGGCCTGTTTCACTTGATCAAAGAACTACTTTTCTTTTGTTTTCCACTTTATTTTTGTATTTTTTTAAGCATGTTTGTTATGTTTCTGAGGAGTTATTCCAAATGAGGGATAAATATTATCAGAAAGTTTATTTTTCCTATGAAAGACTACAATTCCTTTATGTTTCTTGGGTGGTCTATCTTGTGGATGGATTCAATTATGTTAGGATCTATCTTGAATCCATATTTATATATGATGTGCCCTAAAAATTTACCCTCCTCTAAACCAAACAAGGTTTTCTTAGGATTTAGTGAGATTCCAAACTTCATGCACTTTTCAAAAACTCTTTTGAGGTGTTGTAGGTGTTCTTCATATGTTTTTGAATATACAGTTACATCATCCAAGTATATGACAATAAATCTCCCAAGTTCATCCACAAAAGCAATGTCCATTGCTCTTTGAAATGTGGCACTAACATTCATTAAACCAAAGGGAAATTTCACATACATGAAAGTGCCCCAAGGTGTAGTGAATGATGTTTTCTCTTGGTCGTCAGGGTGGACTAAGACTTGGTTGTAACCAAAAAAACTATTTAAGAAAGAGATTCTACTAGATCCAACTACCTTCTATAAAATATGGTCCATTTTGGGCAGAGGATAGTTGTCTTTAAGGGAGACCTTATTGAGGTTTTTGAAATAAATGCAGAGCCTGATTTCTCCACTCTTTTTTCTGGTAGGAACTAGATTGGAAAACCATTTTCAGAACCTTAGAGGGACAATGATTTTAGCATCATACATTTTCTTAATTTCCTTTTCAATTAGTGGCATCAAATTGGGGTTAATTCTCCTAAGTTTTTGTTTGAAAGGATTATGATCTTATTTTATAGGGATTTTGTGTTGTATAATACTGGTATCATAAGATTTCAAGTCTTCATAGCTCCATGCAAAAACATCTATAAATTCTTTGAAAAGTTCAATGTGTTTTTGTTTTTGGGCAGGAGGTAAATATTTGGATAATTTAATCATTTTAGGTTCTTCATCTGTTCCTATATTACATTCCTCAACATCTTTCCCAACAAGTTCATTTTTTTATTTTTTAGCTACATCATTAAAATCAAAAAGTTCTTCCAATGGGACTAACCCTCTAGGGAGGATGTTATCCTTTAATTGCAAAAAAATCCGAATTTTCTTCTTTTTCATTTATTTCTTCTAAATCTAGTTTATTTACACTTTGATTATCACTATCTACATCAATGTTTGAACCCTCAAATTCATTTTTGGACTGTAGGAAATCATCAATATGTTCATCATCACCAAACACTTTCTAGTACCTGATATTGTCTCGGACAATAGGTCTGCATTTCACCTCCACTGTGTTTTGGAGATTTGGATGGAAAGGTATTTTGCAAGTGGCTGCTGAAGTAGCCACTCCATCTGCAATTATTTTTTGGCCTCTGGGAATCACCTGCAAGTCATATTCAATAAAACATTGTAAAAAATACAGGCAACATTTCTATAGGCCCTGAGTATAGAGTGTTTGGCAGAATACTCACCTTTGATCTGTTTAATGATAAGTTCAAAATCACCTCTTACTGAAATTATTTTGGCACCAATATTTTTCAACAATTTCGGCCAAGCATTAATGCTTCATACTCATCTCTATTGATGGTGCACTGGAAATTTAATTTATAAGAATGGCTTTCTGAATATCCTGCTTTTGGATTATGCACCCACACCCTAGCTCCAGATCCTTCTTTATTGACATCACCATCGAAATATAAACTCCAGAGAGGTTCTACTAGTTCATAAGTTTGTACTTTCATTGTTTTATCTTCCTCAAGGGTTTCTTTACTTTCCTCTAGGTTATACACATCATCTTCCAATTGTGCAATTTGACTATCCATGTCACCATCAATATATAAAATGAAGGAGTCCAGATCAGAATGAACAAAGTATAAAGGATAATTATGTGGTTTCTCTTGACTGTTGACCATGTATTTCATTAGAGTCTCTATGTACAACCTTCTTTGCTGGCTAAATAAAGGAATGGTGGAATAGGACATGTCCAACTGTAAGGTACCCTATAACTTGGCACCCAGTGATCAAGATAATAACATGCCATACTTTGGAGGAATATATTCCACAACAATATCCATTACCATGCTTTTAGCTGGGATTTGTGCCAAGTTAATACATAAGTCTTTGATCAGACCTATGGATTTAACTTTGCTTCAATCAAAGGATTATAAGTCCTTATAAGGCCTGGTGATATCGAGCCCTAAGTCCTTATAAGGCTATGCTCAAAAGGTAGGTCAAAATCGATGTCTTGGTTTGTGACAAGCTTATCTGTAAGAGAAGTGGCCCTAGGAAGAGGACTGCTACTCCCTTGAATTTTTGTTGTGTTTCTTTTTCTAATTTAATTTTTTTGGGTTATCTACTATTTTTACAAGTTCTGGATCAGGGTGAGATATGGTGTGAATTCATTTTGGAGCTAGAACCTAAACTTTAGGAAATATAATTTAATATTTACAATTTCAACAACCTATGAACATTTATCTCTTGAAAGTTAGATATTTGATTATTCATAAATAAATTTTTCTTATCTAGAGAAGATAATTCAAAAAGTTGGAAAAAAATTTCAATTCCCTAGTATGGTCGCCACTATGTTAACAATCTATACTTCCTAGAGGTTGTCAAGGGTAGAAGAAATTGACAGAGGTAACTTATCAAAACCACTTTTGAAACATGGATCTATCCATGCCAGTTTCAAAGAAGGAACTCTCTGTATGATTTAGATTTGTTTAGGTTTTAGATATTAGGCTAGTTAAGATAGTCTGAGTTTGTTTGTTTGTTTATAAAAGTTGGCTGAAGAAATGAATTAAAATTCCATTGGGATACGGGGTCTGTATTAAATATCAGAATCGGATCCAACTTTTTATGAGTTTCCTTCACAGGGAAAGACAGTAAAACTTTTAGATCTATTGAGATTTAATGAGATGGATCAGACAGAAAAGGTGAGAAAATCAACCAAACAAAGAAGCAGTTAAGAATTTCCTTACTTAATATCATCTGAAAAACATAGATACCATTAAAAGAAGAGGGATAGAGTATGCAACATAAATTGTGTTCTATAGACTTCAGTTTAATGATTAGAATCTGAAAAACATAAGTGATTACGGAGAATGTAAAAAAATTTAACAGAAAAAGAGCAACATCACCAACAATGTGACACAAGAATCCTGTAAATTGGCCTGTTTTATTATTGGTTGATCCTTTTGAAAAGATTACAGAAATAGCTCCTTGGGTGAAAAAATAAATAATTTGAAGGAAGAAGTATTTATACAATAGTTTACATCTGATCCTGTCATTAATGAGTAGGATATTGTGGAGATAAAATCTAACTAACTAGCTTACAAATTACAAAATATTAGGAATGTTGCTAATATGTTTGAATCCTTGGTGCTCATTCCAGGGGAAGTACTTGATGATTCATCACTTTGACTTGACTATCTGTTCCACACTGACTCGGAATGACACATCACCTTTAATCAAGTAAATAACACAAGTCTTCCCATCTCTTTTGACTAGGGATGGAAACCTTAAGTAACTTTTTGTATATTTCATCCATCTCAGTCTACTTGGAAAAAGTGGGATTTGTAATAAAAATATATGTTGTCTCATGTTGGATGCTCAAGTCCAACTGTAATTTTTCTTAAAAAGCATTTCCAATAATTCTTCCTTGTATACCTGCAAATTTAGAACCATCCTTTGCCAATGTGTTGATCTTCTGCTTGTAATCTGACAGAGTGATGTGTTTTTCATTAATTACTAATAGTCCAGGAGGTCCCTTCTTGTGTAGCATCTCAACCTTGCTAAAAAATCTCTGCACTCCAATGTCCATCATCTGAGCTTTCTCCTCTACCTACAGCATCAATACTTTCTTGGTCAATACCTTCTTGACCTCAAGGATGGTCTCTTTCCTATCTTCAATTTCCAATGCTTATAACTCCTGCTTGGTCTTGGAGTTTAGGAACTTGATGAGCTCAGTGGAGTCTATAGGTCTCTCCCCTAACTCTTCCCTTATATTTTCAATTGCTTATCTGGCCTTCTGTACCAATTCATGTTGTTCAATTTTTTTTTGTATGAATGGCCATATTTCTGCCATCGACTTGTTGATATCCATCCAGATATTTTGCTTGGCCTTAGGATAATGTCTTAGCCATGACAGTCTCCTTCTGCAGCTTTTGTAATTCTTGATTGATTCTTTGTGATTTATGCATTTTTGTGTTATAACTGGATTGGAACATGGACTTCAAGTCTTGGAGTATTTTTACCTCTTCTTGCAACTTTATGATTTCTTCGCCTTGAAGGGACATGAACTCCATTGACTTTACTATATTCTCAGAAGCATCTGGAACTTTCATTGGGATGGACGATGGAATCTATGATGTTACAGTTGTTTCTATACTAACTCCTATCAGATGGACTGCCTCCAGTGGAATAACAACCATCTATACACTATGTTCTTTCTCTTTGACCAGTTTTTCCAACTCAACCTCCATCTCTTTTATTTGTGCATTATTCTCCATGATCAGTTTCATCATCTCCTCTTTACGGCCTTCACTTTCAGCCATTTCCTTTTCTTGTGAATGTTCAGTGGCTGGAAGTTTCAATTGTTTTCTCAAGGAGGCTATGTCATCATTTTTATTCTTCAGTAACTCTTCAGTTGCTTTGACATTAGAAGGTTTATAACCAATCTTCAACAACAACTCCTCTAGGGATTTTATTTTGTTATCTTTTCCTAAGGATGATATCTTCTCCAGCTTCAATTGATATTGGACATTATTCAAATATACCTGCAACTTCGAGGCAATCAGTGAAGAGTTTTTTAGAGTGGAGAAAATCATCTCCCTTGTTTCTCTGTGAATGTCCATTTGGTCTAGTGGATGGAACTTCTTCACATCAAACTCAAAGAATATTTTCTTGTACTCAGAAGTTGTCTTGGGGTAAGGGACATGTGCTTGTAGGAATTTCATTTGCATCCTTCCCTTCTCTGTGTCAAATGCAGACAGTAATCTATGTTGGGTTGTAGATGTCTTCTTCCAAAACTTGGCATATGTGTTGTCATTTAGAAGTTCATTCCTCTTCTTGATCAATTTATATTTGTCAAAAATTCTTGATCTTCTTGGCTCATGAGAGGACTTAGCTGACAATGTAGTGTCTACTTGATTTTTGGATGAGGATGTGGACACTATGTGTTGACTGCCTGAGGATGTTGAGGAATGTGGTCCCTCCATCACTATGGTGGACTATGTTTCTTGTTGATTTTTCATAATCTAGGTTAAGCATGAATTTCATTTCATTTAACCATAAAAAATAATGTTGCAGCAACCAAGATCACAAGAAGAAACACCATGCACAAGAACACAAGAAGTATCTTGGGAAACCCTTCTCAAAAAGGGAATAAAACCCAACCAAATCCTTTTCTACAATATTCAATAGAATGAACTTCACCACCAAGAAATACCTAGCACACAAGAGGGTGCTTAATCCATAGAACTCTAGCACCCAAGAGAGGTGCGCACCTTTTGCCAAAGAAGTGTACTTGTTGAAATTTCCAAACTCACAAGTAAGATATGTTTCCACAAAGGGGAATCGTCCCTTACTTATATTAGAATTTGTCAAATAAACAAAGGCATCTATTGTCTTAATAGGGCTGACCTCTCTAAGTCAATTTATAATTTATTATTATTATTATTATTATTATTATTGTTGTTGTTGTTATTATTATTAACAATATTAATTATCTTTTACATTTATTATTAATCACATTAAGGTGGGTCCGACATGTACCCTTTACATAACAATTAGGGTTATAGGCAGGTCTGACTCTTGAACAACATATAAAAAAGGATTTGATACACCCACTAGTTCTCATCCACTAGGGGCATGTTGTTGGCACAAGGGCAGACCCAGGGTTCAACACTTCAATAGTGCACCAACAAAACCCTAAATAATGGCCCTTTCAACAAGACCTGCGAAGCAGATGAGGTCTCACCCAAGGTAGAGGCATGGGTGATTGTAGGACTCCAGTGTCTACAACCTTAGCTGGGACACAAATCTGTGATTACAATACTCTAATAAAGAACTTAGCATATGTCATTCATTAGTACTTAACCTTTGTTTACTATGCAGACAAACCCTAATTACATCGCAACGCAGTATTCAACAAGATTCAACACATTTAAGAACTTAACATAAAGAAAAAGATCAGATCTAACATTCATTTGCATTACTGAGCACTAAGCTATTATATCATATGATTCTAACATTCATAAAGATAACATCACTAAGCATAAATCACATCAAAGGCACAAAGAAATAATCAAAATACACAAAGCAACCATAACACAGGATATACGTGGTTCAGCCCCATCCTGGGGCTACGTCTACCAACTTTTCAACTTCTTTATTATCTTCTATCAATCATCTACATGAACAGAGTCATAAGTTCCTACTCCGCATAGGACAAGAGATATGCATGCACCTCGCCGGATCCTCCTTCCCCAATCTAGGTTACAGCACAAATCCTTTCCACGATCTCTTACAGTCACTTTCAATTAGCCTTGCAAGCTTCACATAGCATGCACAAAGCATGTACAACTATCACTTACACTTAGCACATCATCACAGAGATGCCCATATTTTCTCCTCTTACATCGCCTAAACATCTATTTATACATTAAAAAATGGGCCTAAAAATGGGTAAACTCATGGGCCGACATCCCCATACCCGTTACATAAGCCCAAAACCCAAAAATCCCTAAAAAGGGGCTGAGATTATGAAATCTCTGCTTCGAATTGCACTCTGCCTTCGACAGCCTTTCGAAGTCCCAAAATAGTTCAAACCTGACCAAGGATCTTCAAAACTTCGTCAAGGGCCAAAAGGCCCCCAACACTCACCTGTGACTCATCCCTAGTCACTCTAATTTAGGTAGCTCTACTTCAAAAGCCTGGAGCCTGGATCGAGTTGCTTCGACTTGCTGCTTCGCCAGGCCTCCTACTCAGTGAAATCCTGAAGAACTGCCTCATTCACAGGTCCCTCTAAGCACTGGTTGACTGAAGTGACTACTTGTTCTAGCTCTGCTCCTCGTCCTTCAATATCCTCAAATAGTTGGCAAGTTGCATCCTATATTGGCTGGAGCCTCTGAGTCACTTCCATGAATTTTCTCTGTATGGTATGGACCTTCTATTGAGAAGTGCATTGTTCTTGGGATATTTTCATTCTTTAAACTACTAACAGGAGATTTAGATGCGCCTGTACTATCGTTGCTTGCTTCTTTTCTTCCTGGAGCTATGACTCAAGCGTATTCAATTCAGGGTCTTCAGTAAGTCGCTCATAAGTCTGCGCACTTCTAATGATAAGTTGTTGACATTTAAATGCTAATGATTTGATCCTGTCAACTGTGATCAAGGAAGTGGCTTCTCTTTGGTCTCGCACATCCTGTGAAGTACTTAGTACTATTTGTAGCTCTAGATATGCTATTCTCTATTGAAGTTGTTGGATGGATTTAGCAAGTTGTGCTACTTGACGCTCCACTGGGTATTCCTCCTTTTTCTCTAATCCTGTCATAGAGAGAATTGATCTACTGACTGTTTCTTTTAATCCAACCTACTCTACGAGAAAATATTATTTCTCATGCGAGATATTTGCCTTTTCCTCTTCAAACTTTGCTTGGACAATAGCCTTCTCCTACTGCGCAACCTTGCATTGCTATGTTACTTCATTTTGTGCTTGCTTCAAGGCCAATGTGTACTATTCTATTTCTTCTTGTGCACGACGAAGGAAGGCTTCAGTCGCATCGGCTAGTCTAGAGAGTTGGGTAGGCTCATTACCCAACTCTGTTTCTTCTGATGGAGGGGGTGCAGTGGACACTGCGTGGTTAGAGTGAAGGGCCTGTTGTACCCCTCACATTTCTGCTTCAATTTTTCCATACATGGTCTCTTTCTTAGCTTCATTTCTCTGCAAAATATCTTCTGAGGGGTCTGATACAACTACGATGATGAATTCAAAGTCATTAAGAGTGAGAACAGTATGCAGCTTGGTCTTACTAGATATTTACTTCTTCCGCGATGCGGGTTTTGTCGGAAAAACCTTTCTTTTGTGAGATGGCTCTACGTCTTCAAGGGGATTCTGTGGTGGTGTTACTTTGCCTTGATTCAACTGATCTTCTTGTCCATTTTTCTCTTCTTTATATACTTCATCATCACCTCCTCCTCTAGGTGAGTCTGAAGCAATTTATTCTGATGCACTGCTCAGTTGCTGGACTTATTCTGTCTTCTTCCTTTTGTTAGTTCCAGGTGTATCATGCCCTTCACGAGTGATCACCGAGATTTTGATTAGTTCAATATTGGACAATTTTACAGGGTCAATAGGGATAAGGAGATATGCAGGCCACTCCTTAGTTATTTCTTCTAAGTCATCTTCTGTGAGTTTGTAATAACTATGTAGTACTTCTTTGTGTTCATCTCCATGCACAGTGATGTAGATAAAATGTTTGTCTGCGTGGAACTTCACAAATGGCCTAAACTTGTGCATGGTTTTCGACATTATACGAGGGACAACATCGATAGCCCTTTTTAACTGTAGGTAGTAGGTGTGGAACACCGCGTTTGATTTCCATTGTTTTCCGATATCGCTGGAATACCATATCAAAGTGAACTTCCCAGCTAAGTGTTTAGATGACTCTAGTTCAGGGAAGGTTTCACCTTCCAACATATCCTAAGATATGAATGTGATGAGTATCAACAACCAACTAAAATGGAACTCATATCCATGATGTTGAGCTTCGCAGTTGTAATATCCCCAAGGACAAGCCCTTTTGTAATCATGTTTTGTAGGCTGGTGAACCGAGTATTGATAAGTTGGTAGGATTATGTGTTTATTAGGCTGGAGAGCCTAAGTGTTAAGGCCATGAGCTTATTTTTGTAAATGTAATATGCAGAACATTAATAAAGAATAAACATCGCTGCATGTAGACCGACCATGAAGAAAGAGTGATGGGGGCCTAAGCTTCCATAAGGTGGGTAAGGGAAAAGGGGTTGAAGGTTGGAAAGAGAGGCTAAGTGTTGAGCCCAGCAGATAAGATTAGGGGCTTAATTCCTTGGGAATAATGATTTCTTATTATTCCCATAATTATGAGAAATGTATGTTTTTATCCTAAGTTCCTTGAAGGGGAACGTGTGCAAAAGGGAACACATACTATGGAGCACATGTAGAATCATGGATGACATATGTCGGCCCTAGCATATGCAATTTAACCCAAAGATTGAACTGTGGAGGGGGTTCATCCTCCATTCCACCATGAGTTGTCTGAACTGAGGGGAGCTCTCCGTCTGTATTCGATATGCCTCACACAGCTCGGGGTGGGAAGCCTGTGATGTTTTTTCTAGAAATCCCATTCACCTTGGTCTGAACGGTAGAAGTCTATGTTCTTCCTCTGTGTTGATTGAGCCATGTCACCTGTGTGTCCTGGGAGTTGAGCCTAGCTTCTCTCGTAGAGTAGAGTCTGTACCCGAACCACCTTTGGGTTTCTACCTTCTATGTTTCGTGAGTGGAAACCTCGAAGTTCTAATTAGAGAACCTTGAGACCTAGAGCTTGGTCATGCCCTTGGTCGCGTGGGTTTGGAAATTGAGAGAAAAGGAATAAGGCCTGAGTGCACTACAGAGTCAGGCAAAGCTCGGAAAATTCATTGAAACTGAACGTTTCTTGAATCAAGTTGTTTATGAATGTTGTGGGAATTGTTAAGGAATAATGACCTAACAAATTATGGTTGTATTCATGTTGTGTTTGCAGAAGGTTAACGAGTGCCAAAACCTTTTAGAGTTTCCATTGAGGGAAAAGAAATGGGGAAGTAACATAATTCTTCCATTTCAAGGAATGAAGCAAAAGGAATGGTTGTTCATTTGGGATTTGAAGGATCAAACTCCAATGGCCATGGTGAAGATATATATAAGGAAGGAAACATGAAGAAGATCATTGAAGGATTGCAAAAGTATGCCCAAACTCATCGAGCAGATAGCAGAAAGATTAGAAAAGTTCAGGAAAAACAAGGTGAATTTAACATAAAGATGTTAAAGAGTTTCGAGAAAATAGAAAAGAAGTTGGATAAGGAGAGTGACTTGAGCAGAAAAAGGAGTCACCAGACTTCTGAGGGAAGAAGGTCAAGGAGTCTAGGTAGACACCATGATCACTCCCAAGGTCACTCCAAGAGAAGGACACACAGTAGTTCAAGCCCATTTCCTACCAGAAAGAGCAGGAGATCTGGAGTGGATGAATTGAAGGGAGAGATGAAAATGATTAAGCCTCCTACATTTGATGGAGAACATCAGAAGGAGGAAAATGCCGAGACATGGTTGCTTGGAATGAGAAAATATTTCCAACTACAGAATTATTCCTCTCATGCAAAAGGAAGAATTGTGATGTATCAACTGAAAAAAAAAGCATCCATGTGGTGGAATCATCTTGAGCAGGTGCAACACATTAGAGAGAAAGATATCAGTTGGAAGGAATTCAAGAGGTATTTCGAGAAGAAATACTTGACTAAGAGATATTATGACAGGAAGATGAAAGAGTTCTTTGAACTCAAACTAGGCAACATGACCATTGATGAGTATGAACGTGGGTTCTTGGAATTGCTGAAGTATGTTCCGTTCATCAAAGAGGAGATTGTCAAGATTCAAAGGTATTTGAGTGGACTGTCATCTTCCATTGGGGACAAGATCCAGTATGATGACCCTAAGACCATGGAAGAAACGATAAGAAGAAAGAAATGATTATACGAATAGCAAAGAGAAAAACCTACCTTTCAGAAGGCTTGGGATGACCAGAAGAAGTTTAAGAAAGAGCAGAGGCAAAAGGGAAACAAACCTCCCTTTTTCAGAAACAATCCTCAAGGAAAGACAACTTTAGAGAGATGAGAATGGCTAAAGTAGAGGAACAAAGGCCAATACAGATGCCCATTTAGTGTTGGGGATGTCATGAAAACCATAAGTACAGAGATTGTCCCCACAAAAATGGAAAAGTGAGAGTTGTCCATAATGTTCAACAAGATAAAACAGTGGAGGGCATGGGTAGTAGAATACCAAGGATCTATGCGGCCCTGGAGAACAAGAAAGTTGAATTTCAATCACATATGATTGAAGCAGAAGGTATGATCAACAACCATGCCTTTACTATTTTAATTGATTAAGGGGATATCCATAGTTATTGTTGGGTATGTGTTATATTCTTTGCATGAGTAGTAGTGTGTGAGCACTTGCACCGGGTGTCCAGGGGGGCGGAGCCCCCCGCGCAGGGGTTCGGGGGCAGCATCCCCGAAATTTTTTTTTTGGGCCGACATATTTTCGCCGGTTTCAGGCCGACATATTATCGCCGGGCCGACATATTTTCGGGACGACATATTTCCGGGACCACATGATATTAGGTGGTTTTCGGCACATGGTTTT
>JZKD02S0418870.1:230082-243921 GCA_000966675.3 Picea glauca | reverse complement strand
ATTTTTTCTTATGCAATTGAAAAGACTATATTGGTTTGCTTTTTATTTTTGTTTTCATTGAAAGAGTGGTTTGGGTTTTTATCATTGCTTGTTCATTGGTTTTTGATTTTCAGTATTCTCACTATCATGGTGTGGGTCCTTTTTGAAATGTGAACAAACGTTTTTCTTTCAAAAAATCTTTTTTGTATTCGAAAACATTGAAAATCAATTATTGCAATTATTGAAAAAGAAGCAATAGAGAATTGTTATTGATGTGTGATTTGTTGCATTTTCATTTTAAAGGAAATTGTATTGTAGTTCAAAGTTGATCTAGAAAACTTTCTCTTTCCCTCCCATACATAGGATTCATTGAATGAAAATTGCTATATTTCATTCTCATCCATGCATTGTTGGGTCAGAGTCATACAACATAAGTTTCATCTTCGTTTCCTTTGAGTAAACAACATCTCTTAATAACACTGCGCAATTGTAAAATTTATCTAGTAACTCTTTTCTAGGGCTCTATTACACCAACATTTAGCTAGGCTAGCTCTTTGGAGTAGGAAGAGAGATACACTCTCCAAAAGAACAAAACACACAATAGCATCTTGTGTTAGGGAGTGTTAAATTCCTTTTGCAACATCTTGTCCTGGGAAGCCCTTCTCACACAAGGGTCAAGCATGAGGTCGCATTGATATTGACAAAGTTACTCACCCTGGTTTGTTGATATCAGTGTTGAGATTGCACGTATTATGGGGATCAATCAGAGGTATACCCACAATGATGAGTGGAAGCCTTTTGAGTTGATTTCGAGCTAGATACCCTGCCCTTGCATGTGGATCGGACTATCGACTGTCCCCCCAACCTTTATTGTTGTTGGTGGTGACCTTAGTGGCCTATCTTTCTAGGTTCTTACATGAGGTGACTGTGAAGGGGAAAGTCTTCACAGTACCTGGAATTGACATTGACCAAACTCACTCGACCTCCTTGGAGGGTATACCCACAATTATGTGTGGGATCTTGCACCAGGTTGTAAGTCCGTTAAGCAGGTCGTCAGTGTAACTTTTCCACCCTAGCCCATCCCCTTCTCGTCTCGTTGTTGCGACATTGGATTTCATCACTAACTAGTGGCTTCGAAATTAGAAGGTCTTGTTTGCTTGGTGTTGCTTCCTAGATTTTGTTTACTAGCGCGTGTTGTTTGTTTCTCAAAGTTGACCATAAGATATTCTTCGTGAAGTTTTTCACTCGTTTACAATAGCTCCTCCACGTAGTTCAAGTAGAATGCAGGTTTTATCTCCAGAGCATATGGAAGGTTCTCAACCCTTGCCTACAAGTACACCTAAAGGCTCTCCTTGGCAAAGCGAAGTACCAGTCATCACCACACTGTAAGTGGAATGCATTGAATCTCAAGAACATTTTCGAATTACAAATACTCGAGAGAACTTTTGACTTCACCCCGATTATGAGAGACGTTTTATGCGAGCAAACTCTTCCGGAGACTTAATTGTTGTGTATTCTGGATCTCCGAAAGGACCTGGGGACCAAGATCCTTTTTGGTCTACGGGCATTTTTCGACTGGAACTTTTTGGTCCAGGTTCACTTTTGATTTCCAAAATCAACCCACCTGTGATTTCCGAAATCTCTAGTACAGAGACAGTACCGTTGACCACCTCTTATCACTTTACTGTCCCTGCCGAAATGGCCCATCTCACAGCTACTACGAGTGTTCCAACTGGGTTTACTGCGGTTAGTCTTGCTCCCATCAACACACAGTGAATTCCCAACGTCACTCCGACACTACCACCCAGATACCGTGCGTTGAATGCTTCCATTCCTACTCCTACGCAAACTCCATCCGGCTCTCCTAGTGGTCCTTCTTCTTATGGACATTCTCTTCCCGGTTTTATTCCAACACTCCGTCAATTTCTTTTTGGAGGACCTTCTCCGTCTTCCACTGGAAGTCTTAATCCTAGCGGCACTATTATGTCATTCACTCCAAATTACCAGTTTCTAGTTGGTGGATAATTTCACCAAGGTGGCCTGACTCAACCCCCTCTCAACAGGAAAATTCCTTTTGAAATGCAAATCCCAATTGGAACACAACCCCCAATTGGAACATTGCCCCCAATTGGAACACCACCTTCGATGGGATGACCGACCCCACCTTATGGGAAAAACATACCTCCCTCCTTGGCCCAGTATTGGAATCAGTTGATACAACATCCTCCTCAATTGACTGGGGGGAAATAGTTTCCAGCCGCGTCCGCAATACCTCCTAGTATGGGCCAACCATATTGTAGCACACCCATTTCGGAACTCTGGGCTTACTCGCGCTTTGATACCCATTTGTACACACCATTTGTACAAAGCTCATATAGATATCATATATCCCATGCATTTAAACAAATAAACACATTTAACTCAGAGCTTAAACATATCATTACTGCTATAATTAAAAAATCCATAGCATTCCATATTAATTCGTATACATAGCGGAGAACATGATAACATTTAAAGTAGAGACATGATAAAATGTGATAAAAATTAGTTAGAAACTTATCTTGTAACAATGGTGGGATCCACCAACCAAATGCAGGACTTCCACGAACCTCCCAACCTTAGACCGCACTGCTCATCAACTCAGTAGTGGGTCACCCCTGAGATGGGACTAATCTCCACCCCAAGGCAAGGAATCTAGGCTCAGGCTGAGGTTACAGGGAAAACAGTCACACACAACCACAAGGACATAATTCTCTCCCAGGAATCTCCCACGCTCACTACCCACAGACCCTCTGTTGTAGGAAAATCTCCCTGCGGACAAGTAGATCACCTCTAGAGCTTGACCTTAACCCTAGACAGAAAAGTGCTTAACATGGACACTGAATTCCTTTCAAATATATCTAAACTAACACACGAGAAGGAAGGATGACAGAGGTACCTCTTAATCGATGTTTGTCCCTGCACGCTCCAAGTTGCGCTCCGATCCTTTGCTCTTCGCTAGACCCTGTGGACAAAACAAGATACGACCACTTCCTACTCTATTGATATTAGCTTGAAAACAGATCTATCAACTAGTGATAAGTTCATGTGACCTTAGACACAAACTAGAAAGAAACAGTCCAAGCGTGTCATATTGATGAGAATAATGACAGCAGTACTTACAATCGTAGATGCGAATGCGACAGCTTCATCAAGTCCTCTTCATCTAACCCTTGCCTAAAAGTCCTACAATCTGGATAACAACAACTTCACTGATCACTCTCTTTTGGCTGACTGTAAGTTTCCTCCAAGATCATAAGTTTCATATATTCAATTCTTCCTCTCTCTTTCCACCCTCATGGAGCCTGTTTATATAGGTTAAGAGGAGCTTAACCTCTTGATTTATCTTTAGAACAAGTTGGGAACCTTCTCCTCAGATCAGGGATCTCTTTATGAAACTAAGAATTCGAGCACAATTGCTTCCTAATCTCGAAATATCCTCCCCTTATTCTCCTCAACGGGCCAACCACTGCCTCAGATTAGGCAGTGCTCCTTTATAAGGGGCATCAGAGCATTGTAGCACTCCCTGGTGAGCCTTAGGGAAGCGCCAGTGCTCTCAATATGAGTAGCGCTCCTTCAAAGGGGGATGAGGAGTGTTATAATGATTCCTGAAGCACTATAGGGGAGCGCCAGTGCTTCTGGAGCACTATAGAGGAGTGCTCCCCCTCAAAACCTTTGTTTCATTGTTCCTTTTAGGTGTCAAGAATTGTTTGACTTTAGTAGACCAGTTCTTCTCCTTCAAATCAATCATGTGAGATGTTATAAGTGCTCTCTTAGTGTCGTTGACATGGCAGTATGTCTGAACATCATTTGCGACACTTGTGGCCAACTCGCGACACTAGTGACCAACTTGCGACACTTGCGAAAGTCGATGTGACACTTATGACAATTGAGAGGGATAATGCGACACTTATCCAGCTTAGAAATTTTGATGTGTAACAGAATGCCCCCCAAAGTATGAAGTTAGAAGATGCCAACTGATAACTGAAATACTTTGTAGATACTCAAACAAGGGTATAGACTCAGAGAACCTGACAGAAGATGCACACAAAACATCCAACAAATATCATGACATATTTCAAAACCCAAGGCAGGCATACCTATGCTTGGGTGATCAAGACTTGCAAGATATGGCCGCCACAAAATACACTGCGGATCCATAATTGTATTGATAAGAAAGTATAGCCACCAAATATACAATGTGGATCTACACTCTGATGATTCGGACTGACCGTAGCCACGAATAATACACAGTGGATCTACGAGATAACAAGACATAGCCACGACCAATACAAATGGGATCTATGTGACAGCATATGTGTTCTTTGTCCAATGGAAACTCCATCGCAGCCTGGGCAAAGCACGTGTCAAAGTGATGGCTCAACCTAGGGTCTTCATACCAATCCCAATGCGGTACAATTCTAACCATGCGAATAGATGTTTTGGCCTCGAACATGGCAGAAACCACTTGATTACCGGTCAATGAGGTAAACCTTTAACAAGTGCAAGGGAGATCACCATTAATGCCAATGATTCCCAAGGTACCCTAGTACATTCCAACGAATGTGAATAGATGAGTTGAGGTCAAACATCCGTGGAATCATTTGATAGGGGTCAATGATGTAAACCCACTGTCAAATGTGAGGAGACTTGCCATTGAGGCATGCAGGCTCCAAAGTACTAAGTGGATTTCGGATAATGTGTTGGAGTCGACAGGAATAAAATCATCGAGGGAGGGCCTTGATGTATCCGCCATCAACGACACGAAACAAACACAGAGATGTGATAGGTAGATCAAATGGACATGGAATGACATGGGTTTTGAGGCAAGATATTTGGGATGGCTGAATCTCGAGGCGGATACTTCCCTTGAACACTGAGGCATGGCAGCAAAACATGACATGGAACAAAACTATGCAGTGGGTGTTGTGACTTGCGTTGAGTGACCCAAAGGAGTGAAAGGAAACTCAGAGGATTGGCTCAGTGCAAAGGTTCAGCGAATTATTATATGTGCAAAGTGACAAAGTGCCGTGTTCAAGGGCGACTCTAAGAAGTGCTGGATGATGTTCTCAAGAGACTGCTTGGCTTGCTCCTTTCAATTTTTCCCCCATCCAGATAGATGAGTACCTATTTTTTATTTAATGAGCTCGAGGAGGATAACACATGCTCGATATAACTCACCTTTGGTAAGTTCCTCTTCCTTTGTTTAACGAACCGGAAGAAGTAAGGGTTCATTCCCATATGGGTCTATCGATGTGTGCTTTAACGAGTCCAAAGACAGAAAACTTGAAGGTTTTTTGAGATTATAGAGTTTGGAAAAACACTTAAAATAGAACTCTCTCAGTGCCTTTTTCGTACAGTAGTCCAATGAGACCGAAAAAGGGTTAAACTATCGCTCGCAAGACGCTCTTTATGACCTTTTAACGAGCGTGAAAGAAAGCAAGATCACTCGACAATCTTTTCATATTTAGAGAGTCTGAAAAGGGTTTAAAGGAGACTCCAGGGGGGTTCCTTTTTCATGCGTTCGTATCTGTACGGGTCCGAAAAAGAGATAAAAGTTTACCCGGTTACGTTCTCATATTGTCGAGCTCGAGAACGAACTAAGACTATGCTCATAATGCGACAAGGTGAATAATTCATTAGAACTGCCAGCAAACCTGCGATACCAAAAGCTACAAGCCAGAGTTTAGCGAAGTCATTTACATCATCAGAGAAACCCAAAATGACCATACCTTATAAAAAATGAAATTTTATAAATATGAATTGATTCAGAAAACTCATTTACCATTTCATTTGCAAGGATTGTTGGAATAGTGGAGAATCTCAATTTGAAGCAAATCTTGTTTTTCTCGGTGCCGAAGCTACGATCGACCATTTTTCTCACCGTTCGAACCAGGTAGGTGTTTGTCCTTTTCTCTTTCAATTGCATGATTTCAAGTTGATTTCTATGGCATTATTTATTTAAAACACAAAGCCCTAGGTCGCTCTAGTTGAACCAAATCGGCCTCTTTTTAAAAGTTGATAAAATAGGGGAATTCTTTCAAAAAAATGTATTGGAGAAAGGTTGTCAGGATGTCTACACCCTTGCAATTGATTAGACCGACCATTTTAGCAAAAGAAACACATAAAAATCCCCCCCAATGGCCCACGCACCCCCTCAAATCGTTTTGCATTTTTAACACATTTTAATCATTATTTGGCAAATGATAAAGAGTGTGGTGGTCAAAGAGAGTGACTGGTTACTTTTATATGTCATGGGCATTTTGATTTTATGTTTTAAAATGATTTTTGAAAATCGCCGAAAAAAACGTGGGGAATAATAAAATTCTTGATTTTTGTTTTGTAGGTGTCTTCGGCAAACATGATTGAATGGAAAGAGAGGGAACACGAGATGGATGATCTAGCCGCTCTACGGAGTCCTCGTACACGGGCTACTTTGCGGGCCTGTGGCTTGCTCAAGTTTTTCAAACTGCAAAAAATGAAGAGAGAGGTTCTACTGCTTGAGCACATGATTGGCCTTCGGGATGTCGTGGAACAGGGATTCCATATCGGTACACAACTCCTAACCATCGAGTTGGAGGATGTGTACTTTTTGACCAGCCTCTCAAAAAGAGGGGTCCCAATAGCTTTTACTGGGCAGAGAGCATTACCTGAGCAGGTGGACGTGTATCTGGCACACCACTGTGTTCCGGGAGCAAGGTTGGTAGGGGGCAGGATCCCTATCAATGATATACGAGATCTGCCTATTCGATCTATATTATTCGCTATCACGAGTGTGATGGGTAGCACCAGTTCACATTTGGCATCGAGATCACAGGTGGCCTATGGTGTGCAGTGTTTAGAACCAACACTGTTTAATTGGAGTGCAGCGTTCCTTCAGAATGTGAAGGAACAGATATTGCGATGCAGGACTGGTCAGAAACAGTTCAGTTATGGTTCGTTCTTAGTCTCATTTTTCTTAGAGCGCATCCCTCAGATGCATCCTCAGATAGCACTGGCAGTACGACCAGTGGACGAACCTCGGATGGAGAGGTGGACTAGTCTGTCCCCAAGACTAGTCTCAGAGTCAGAGTTTCACTTTACCGGTGACTTATTCGCCTGGTTGAGATGGAAGTACCTCTGGATAGAGGACTTCCCATACGCCGATGTAGACTTCCATGGGAGTATGGACTTGATTTTTCCCGCGGGGGAATATTGGGACGAGTCAGGTAAGAGACTAAGCCATTCCTTGTCTAGTTTTTTTTTTCTTTTGTTTTTGATGTATATGTATTTTTTTGGGTATGTAAGAGAGTTTTAACAAATGTTTTTGTTTTCAACATGCAGACAAGGGAGAAGTGTGCCCAGTTTATATACCAGTGCTAGGGCGTCGTGGGGGCGCCCTAGCTGCAGCAGATCCAGGAGTGCCGGTGGCGGGTCTCTGGGAGGTTGAGAGGAACCTCCAAGGCCTTACGATGGGTATCCCTCCTCTGTGAAGGGGGGATGTACCTTTACATATGCAGCAACACACTGTAGGAGTGCCAGAGAATATCAATTATATGTTGCGGCGTGTAGTGCGTGTAGTAATATCTTACTCATAGCACAACGCAACGCGGGGAGATTAGAGTCTTCCCGTGATTATGTTTTTTGTATGCCTTGTCAGGCGATGTTGTATGGGCAGATGGACCCAATATTTTTTTCTCTCTTACACACTTTTTTGATGTAATGCAAACATTTCAGTCACGCGATATATATATATATATATATATACAGTTTCGAGTTTTTATGATGCCGATGATTTGTACATGATGATGTCTGTGATGTTTTTTATTTTACATGCAATATACAATTTTATTTTCCTTGAATCTTTATATGTGGGCGAGGTACCGATCCATGATATAATTAGCTAGTGCATCTGAAACACTATTAAGTTCTCTCAGAATGTGTCTATATTCGATGTAATCGAACATTCGTTCGAGGCGACGAACTTGCAAGTGTAGGCGTAGCAGGATACGACTACGGATAGCGTAAATGTGGTTGAGTTGACGAACCACCAATTGGGAGTCTAAGTAAATAATGATGCGTGAAATACCTAGAGAGGAAGTTTGGGTCAGTAGTCCGATGACAGCGTGATATTCTGCCATATTGTTGGTTGTTGGCCCTAAACAAATGCCTCCTGAACTCACCACCTGGTCAAATTGGTAAATAACCCAAGCTGCTGAAGCAATGTTCCGGGTATGTCGGCTAGCGCCATCCGTGAACCCAAAAAAGATAGGAAAGGAGGATGTCATCTATGCATGAAAACACAGGCACAGTCATGAGTGGCAATAGTAAAGACTCGAGCACGCGAAAGAAAAGACACACCAAACTAAATACAATAATTTATAAAGTACAAATGCTAGGTGATCTAGGCATAGTACTTCTTAAGGTAAATCCCGTTTCGGGGCTCTCCTAGGGAAATTCCTTCATGATCAACTAGTTCGTAGGCACCTTTGTGTAGGACACATTTTACGATGTAGGGACCGTGCCACATAGGTTCTAACTTTCCTGTCCCTAATTTATCGTAAGCTTGGTCGTAAACAAGAAATAAGTCTCCTTCCGCGAAGATCCGAGGGTGGACGGATTTGTCATATTGACTTTTAATTCATTTTTTATGTGCCTCATTGGCGAGAGTAGCATCACGCCGTGTTTCGTCCAGTTTGGATAAGTACAAAAAGCATTCTTCTTCAACAGAAGTATGAGGCAGGAGTTCTACTTTTAGTTTGAGTGACGAAATTTCGCACTCGATTGGTAGGACAGCTTCAATGCCATAGACCAACTGGAAAGGAGTGAATCCAGTTGAGGTTTTCACAGAGGTGCGATAGGCCCAGAGAGCGGAGAACAATTGTAGATGCCACGATGTTTTGTTTTCCCCTACCATGTGTTGGATCATGGTATTTAGAACTTTCTTGATGTCTTCAACCTGTCCATTCGCTTGAGGGTAGTAAGGGGATGAGTTTTCAAGGTGAAAACCCAATTTGACATGTAACTCGCTCATCATTTGGTTTTTGAAGTGTGCACCATGGTCAGTGACAATGGCACGTGGTACACCAAAATGAGTTATGATGTGATTGAAGAGGAAAAGAGCTGCAATACGACCATCATTCAGGAAGGTAGGCATAGCCTCAGCCCATTTTGTGAAGTAATCGACGGCGACGATGATGTAACCGTGCCCCCCGGCTGAGGTAGGCTTACACTGCATGAAATCAATGCCCCATTTGGCAAAGGGGCCGATGGCGATAATTGGGTGCAGCATCATGGGGTGGGTGCATTCCTTCTTGTTAAAGATTTGGTAGGGTGGGCATTTCTTGACAGCCTCGATACAGTCTTTGAAAATCGAGGGCCAAAAATAGCCGGCACGTAGGATTTTTTGGGCTGTGGCCATACCGGAAAGGTGGCCGCCACAGGCACCAAGGTGACAATCATTCAAAACGCATTCAACCTCCTCATGAGTCAAACATCACCTAAGGATGGTGTCAATACCACGGCGATACAGAGTGTCGCCGAGGATGAGATAATGGCGAGAGTGGTGACGAATGCATCGTCGCTCTTCACGAGAGATGTTGGGTTGAAAACATTGTGTTTGAAGGTAGAGGAGAATGTCTCCGTACCAAGGATCAGAGGTGCTGATGAGGAAGAGAGATTCATCGGGGAGAGAATCTATGGGTTCAATGTTTTCATCGGCACGAGGGAGAGCACAGATGAGCTCGGCAAACACCAGGGATTTTTTGTCTTTCGCCCTCGTAAACTCAAGGTCGAATTTTTGAAGAATAATGATCCATTTTGAATATTTGCCCCCAAGTACTTGACGTGTCAAGACATGGTACATGGGGTTGGATTCTGCGATTACCGTGGTGGTGCGTAATAACATGTAGTGGAAGAACCTTTGGACAGCGATGACAGCTGCCAGAGTCAGTTTCTCAACATGCGAATATCTGAGTTCGGGTCCAGATAAACTCTTGCTTAGATAGTAAATCACATGTTCTTCATCGTTGGAGTCTTCTTGAACTAACACCATTGCGATGGTGGAAGTAGAAGCAGCCAAGTAAAGGATATAATCCTTTGTATAGTCAGGTGTATGTAACAAAGGTGCATGGGTCAAAGCGTGCTTGAGAGCATCGAATGACCATTGAGTGGCATCATCCCATATGAAAGGAACGTTCTTTTGTAGTAACCACATAAATCCTTTAGTAATCTCGGCATAGTTGCAAATGAAACGACGAAGAAAGTTTTCTTTGCCTTGCAAACTTTGGAGTTGGGTTAAATTGGTGGGTGGAGGTAAGGCTAAGATGGCCTTGATCTTTAAGGGGTCCACCCAAATCCCATCTTTGGAGACGATGAAACCGAGGAGTCGACCAGATTCGACAGCGAAAATGCATTTGTGTGGGTTCAGGTGAATACGGTAGAACCTACATCGCAGAAAAATTGCACGTAAGTGATCAATGTGATCGGATCGATTTAGTGAATGTGCTGGTAAATCGTCGAGATACGGTTCTGCGATATGTTTGATGTCATGAAAAGCGTATGACATGGCTCGCTGGAAAGTGGCTCCAACATTTTTAAGGCCAAAGGGTAGTTTTCGGTAGGTGAAGGTTCCCCAAGGGCAGATGAAGGCTATCTTGTGTTGATTGGCAGGCAAGATTTCAATCTGGTTATATCCAGAAAAGCCATCCATGAAAGAAAAGATTACACTCCCTGCGCAATTATCGATGATTTGATCGATAAAAGGCGTGGGGTGGTTGTCTTTAGGACAAGATTTGTTGAGGTCTCGATAGTCAACGCAAACACGGATGGTCCCTTGTTTCTTAGCGACCGGAACGAGGTTGGAAACCCATTCGATCAAAGGTATGGGATAGATAAAGCCAGATTGTAGAAGTTTTTCAACTTCTGCCTTTATAGCTGCAACTTTCTTGGGATGAACCGGGTGAAGCTTTTTCCGAACCGGTTTCATGTCAGGGTATGTTTTTATTTCGTGTACAATGATCAAGGGATCGATCCCTGGAATTTCCTCGTAACTCCATGCGAAGACATCGCGGAATTCCTTGAATAAAGCGGTGTAAGAGACCACTTCGTCAGGTGTGCAATTGGTACCAAGGTTGATGTTTTCCACGAAACCTTCTTTGATTGAAATGTTAATCGTGACTTTGGTAGAGATGTTACCCATGTTCCCCTCAGAAGGAGTATCTGTCGTGAGGATAGGAGATTGCGCAACTTTGGTAACATCAAGGGGAAAGATAGATTGTATGTCTTGAATTTCTTCCAAAGGTGGAAGAAAAGAGGATCGATGGTGGTTATCATCCCAGGGCAGATCGTCGATACTAAGCATTTCCATGATTGATTCATCCGAAGGAAAAATATGGGAAATGTAATCGACGACAGCTGATAGGGAATCTAACCAAGATGGTATCGAATAAGTATCGGGCACCAATGAATGTGGATCATTTGGTGAGGGAGAAGCAGATATAATAGCTACGTATGCGGCCTCGGCTGAGATTAGTGGCATTGTGTCACCGAGCGCATCGAATTCCAATGGACTAGGCACAATCCAGGGGTCAGATGATTCCAAGGATTGATAAGGCAAAGTCGAGATCATATTGACGGCGGTAATATGATGTGCAGTAGGTGGAAGTGGTGTAGGGAATGTACCCATGAGGCTAGAATCTTTCAATAAGCCAACACCAATGCTTTCATACGTAACTGGGTGGTCTCCCAGAAAGGGAATATTGTTGGTAGCAAGGATGCGTGCATCGAGTGTGCAGAAATCGAGCTGATCGATGGTAACAATTTTGCCTTGATGAGGGAATTGTACACACCGAAACACCGACGAGGCGATGGCAATCATCGCGTAGAACCAACTTCTTCCAAGTAATAAGTTGTAGTCGAGGGGGGCATCGACCACCTCGACATCAACCGAGACAGTTTTGCTGCCCAACTGAACGGCTAAGGATTGTAATAATCCGTGAGGATGAAAACCTCGTCCATCAAAGGCACGTAACATGGTAGCGGATTTGTTGAGGGCGGGTGACTTCAATCCTTTCCAACAAGCTAGGGACATGACACAGGTGGAGGCTCCCTCATCTAGGATAGTCTGGTGTATTTGTTGATTGTGGAAAACCACATCAATTTGGAATGCTAGCTGGTGGGAGAGTCGCGGTTGATGATCGTCCAGAGTAAACGTGAGGTAGTTTGGTGACTCCGGGTCGAAAGTGCCAATAGCAGCTAAGAGTGTTCTACGTTGATTAGGACAGTGCTGTAGAACTTCCAAGGAGGACATGACACGCGGGGCTTGGGCCAAATATTCTACGATATTGTAGTTTTGGGTAGCCCGTGAATTAGGATTGAATGTAGATTTCCGTATGGTTCTCTTAGGTGGGTGCAGGATAGAGTCAAAAGAAGGTTTCTCGATCTGTAGTGGCCTGGATGGAGGGATAAAAGATGGAGGGTTGACAGTGGATGGTAACGGGTCTGATGTAGAACTGTTAGCGATCTTCGGCTTGTCGGGTTTAACTGGTGTGTCATATGTCGCAGAGAAAGTTGTAAGATTAACTTTGTTAAACATGTAAATATGGGAACTTGTCGAGGCCTCATCGTGTGGTTGGTTGGAACTACCCCCCGATGTGGGGATTTGAGAAACCAATGATTGTTGCTGCAGAAAAGGCTGAGTGAGAACAACAGGTTGTGAATTTCCCTTGAAAATTTTTGCCACTTCATCGCGATGTGGGCAGTCTCGGGTGTAGTGATCGTCACCACAAATGAGACATGGGAATTTCAGTTTTCGCTGTGGTGGTTTCCCGACAGCAGGGGTTTGTGGTTGGGTTTTGGGTTGTTCATTGTTACTGTTCTTCTTTGGTTTGTTTCTCACTTTCTTCTTGCCCCCAAACTATTGTGAAGGGGTTGATTGGACCGCATTCATGTCAGAAACCTGAGTTTGAGGTGGGGTAGAAGAGGGTGCAGTCGAACTAGGAGCAGCCGTGGGAGAAGGCCGCTGGATCGTTCCAGTAGACTGGGTGGTAGATTGAGTTTTGACGGAGCCAATAACTCCATCCACATGCGAAGAAGTCGATGGTTTGGATGGATCATTAGTGGCACGGGTAGCGTTCGGTATCAAATCATATAGAGTATCGGATTGTGAATAGACTAAGTCTAGGTACTGAGCTCGGGCAATGGCTTCTTCCTCGGTGACTACGCCGCCCATGGAAACATCACGAGCGATTTGGGGTAATAGCGATTTTGTGAACCATTCTGCTAACAACTGGTCAGGGATGACTGCTTTGATTAGCCTTCGTCATCGTCTCCATTCATGGATATGATCGAAGATGTGTATGGAAGTTGTCTGATGAAGAGAGGTTAATAGTTCAGTACCCATCTCGTATCGGATGGGCAATTGGAAGTGCGTGAGGAAGGACATGGCGAGGGAGTTGAAATCGTGAAAAGATGCGCGTGGTAATTCAATGTACCATTTCGCGGCGGAACCCGTAAGTTTTCGCTGGAAAAGACACAAACGAATAGAATCATCCATGAGGGAGTTTGATGAACACCATAAATGGAAGGTCATTACATGGTTGTTTGGGTCCTCTCCCGAATTTCTGTCGAATTTCGGGATATCAGAGGGAAGTTTTGCTGGGATGGCTGGCCAAACCGTAGAATGATGAATGGGATCATTCGTTAACCAAGACAAATCTAGAAGGTCTAGGGTGGCTAGAAAAGGTAGTTGTCGGTTAACCTGTGGGTAGTGCTGGTGTGGCAAAGGGACACCAGTGGGGCCCAATACTGGGTTATGTGGATAGTTATAACTCGTGGGCCCTC
>JZKD02S0418870.1:183633-210066 GCA_000966675.3 Picea glauca | reverse complement strand
TAATCATGAAAAACCTTCGAGTTTTCTATATTTGGACTCGTTAAACAAACATCGACAGACCCGTAATGGGACCGAACCACTCCTTCTTAGGGTTCGTTAAACATACTCCAAAGGATTTATCTGAAGGATAAGCTTATATCAACAAGCATATGTTATCCTCCTCAAGCTTGCGTAAAAATAAAGAGGTACTCGCCAGAAATGGTGGGGGGAAATTTGGGAAAGGGATATGTTTTCATCTTCGTATTGATTGGCAGTAAGTGTCACTCTTGAACATGACACCCCCTATTCATCATTTGAAGCTGGTTTGGGAAATTCATTTGTCTCTCATTCGATTTGCTACAAGGTCATTCCCTGTGTTGTCTTTGAGTCAATGCTGCCAAATCATTGGTCGTGTCATTCATATGTTCAAGAGAAGTCCATCTGAAACCTTTATTGAGTCAGCCATCTGCAGTTGTCCATTCTCTCTGTGTCGGCCTTCCCTGTGTCCAGTTCAATTTACATCATACTCTGTTTCACCTTCAAAATTTGTTACTCATTTCGTGTCATTGATGGGGGATACATCAAGGCCCTCCTGTGATGATTTTTGTTCCGTCGACTTCAACTCATTATCCGAAATCAAGACTTATAAATTCTTTGGTCCCTTGGAGCTTGCATGCCTCAATGGCAGGTTTCCTCACTTTCGACAGTGGGTTTACATCATTGACCCCTGATCGAAATATTCCATCAGATGTTCAACTTCAACTCATTCATTCACTCTCGATGGATTGTACTAGAGTACCTTGGGATTCATTGACATCAATGGTGATTTCCCTCTCACTTGTTAACGGTTTCATCAATGACCGGTAATCAAGTGGTTTTTGCCATGTTCGACTTCGACACATGTAATCACATGGTTAGATTCACACTTTTGGGCAACGAGATTGAAGACCCTGGATATCATCCTTTTGTCTAGATTGCGATGGAGTATGTATAATTTATGACACATAGATCCACTGTGTATGTCTCATGGCTATGTCGTCTCAATTTGAAATTTCTCGCATAAATCCACAGTGTATTCCTGGTGGCTATGCTATATTTTGATGGCATGGATCCACAGTGTATGATTGGTGGCCATGACCTATGTCTACAATGTCATCTGTCTATGATCTGAGTATGGGAATGCCTACCTCAGAATTGGTATATATGATATTCTGCAGATGCTTGGTTGTTCGTAGATTTCTGATTTCGGAATGAATCTTAATTTCAGTACATCTTATCATACTGAGTCTGATGGATAGATGGAGAGGGTGAACGGAGTAATAAAAGACATGCTAAGGATGTATGTGATGGAAAAACCATCCAAATGGGAAGACTACCTGTACTTGGTATAATTTGCCTACAACAATGAGTATCAAGCATCATTGAAGACGAGCCCATTTGAAGCACTATATGGAAGAAATTGCAATACTCCAGTAAGCTGGGATAATCCAGTTGTCAGGGAAGTAGTTGGGCTAGAGTTGCTCAAGGAAATGGAAGAACAAATGATAAAAAGAAAGAAGAATTTAAAGGTTGCCCAAGACAGGAAGAAAAGTTATGCTGATAAGAACAGAACCCATAGAGAATTTAAAGTGGGTGATCATGTTTTCCTAAAAGTGAAAGCCAATAGAAGTTCCTTCAAGCTGGGAAAATTTGCCAAGTTGGCAACCAGATTTTGTGGGCCATTTGAAATCCTAGAAAGGATTGGGCCAATTGCATATATGCTTGCATTACCTGCATCCATGACTGTACATAATGTGTTTCATGTTTCATTACTTAAGAAATATATACTTGATGCTAATCATGTAATTGATTGGAATGTGATTCAGGTGGAGAAAAAAGGTGTCGTGCAAGTGCATCCTGTGCGCATATTGGACCGGAAATGAAAACAACTCTGGAATCAAGCCATAGGGATTGTAAAGGTCTAGTGGAACTGGTACAGTCCTAAGGACATGAAATGGGAGCATGAATATGCTATGCGGGCATAATAACCACATATTTTTGAATATTTTTGAAATCTTATTGAGGCTGTGTAAAATATGCACTAAGGACAATGCAAAAATAAGGGGACGGGATTGTAATATCCCTAAGGATGAGCCCTATTGTAATCATGTTTATGAATTTTAAATCATGTTTTGTAGGCTGGTGAGCCAAGTATTGATAAGTTGGTAGGCTTATGTGTTTATTAGGATGGAGAGCCTAAGTGTTAAGGCATGTTTTTGTAAATGTAATATGCATAACATTAATAAAGAATAAACATCGATGCGTGTAGACCGGACATGAAGAAGGAGTGATGGGGGACTAATATTCCACAAGGTGGGTAAGGGAAATAGGGTTGAAAGGTTCGAAAGAGAGGCCAATTGTTGAGACTAGGGGATAATCTTAGGGGATTAAGTCCTTGGGAATAATGATTTATTATTATTCCCACAGTTATGAGAAATGTATGTATTTATCCTAAGTTCCTAGAAGGCGAACATGTGCATAAGGGAATGCATTCTATCGAGTGCATGCAACCTCATAGGTGACATGTGTTGACCCTAGCACATGAAATTTAACCCAAAGATTGAACCATGGAGGGGGTTCGTCCTCCATTCCACCATGAGTTTTTTGAACCGAGGGGATCTCTGTGTCTATGTTTGGTATGCTTCACGGAACTCGGGGTGGGAAGCATGTGGTGTTTTTATGGAAAGTTGATTCACCTCAATCCGAATGACAGAAGTATGTGTTCATCCTATGCATTTATTGAGCCGTGTCACCTATGTGTCCTGTGAGCTATGCCTAACTTCTCTTGCAGAGTAGAGTTCATACCCGAACCACCTTTGGGTTGTTACCTTCTGTGTGTCCTGAGTGGAATTGACTAGTGGTTGTGGTTGCTATCCTCACCTTGCATAAATTCAATTGAAAACTAGTTGAAGAGGCATCTTGTCAGGCCTGGGATCAGCTCTCTTCAGGTGAGAGAGGCTGTTGGGAAGTGATTTTCTCTCAAAGAGAGTCCAGCACCAGCTACAAAGCTCTGAGACTTCTTGATTCAACCTGTTGCCGAGGCCCAGAGAGGGAGGTGAAGTACCGATGGACTGATCTTGTGAATGTGTATACTCCCAGGTGGAACATGCATGTGGGGAATGAGAGTCCATGAGTAGTGGACATAAGAAGGCTCATGGGGAGAATCCTTCTGATTGCTCTGTACAGTTTTTCCTGTAACCTTAGCCTAGTCTAGAATTCCCTTACCTTGGGTGGAGCTTAGTCCCAGCTCGGGGGTGACCCACTGTTGAGCATGATGAACAATGAGGTCTAAGGCTGGGAGGTTCATGGAAGGTCTGCACGTGGTTGTTGGAATTACCACATTTTCAAAGATAAGTATCAGTTTGTGCTTAATATTATGTTTTCCATGCCTTTTATGCTTATATGTTATCATGTATTATATTGCACATATGAGTTATTGTTAATGTCCTTGATGATGTAGATTAGCAATAATCATGTGCTTACTCTATATTGTTTGATTAAATATATTAATTATATTTAATATGCATGTTATACATATAAGTATGATAATTTTCTGCATGGTAGTGTTGCCCGCCAAGTAGATTGGTGGTCGGGGATGTTATAGCGGCAATCTTGGTCTAGCTGGTTCACTAAGTAATCTGTCGAGTTCATCTGTATCCCCTCCATGCATTTCCCTGCGAGGTCAACAAAAAACCCTATGACCTGCATGGGTATGTTCTTCTAGACTAGCTTACTAGCAATCAACTGGCAAGAAAGTCACACTGATCCATTCTCGATGGAGGCTACCTTGTAGCCTTGCTTCCCCTTCTCTACATCAACGTATGTATCTTTAATATTTTGTGTCAGGATGCGGTCTGCAACCTTCCTTGGGTATAAGTCTTGTAGGTCTGGTCCCTGCATTCTCAATCCGATGATCTGATGGATCAGTGTCATATCAACGGTGATGCGTCTATCTAGCCACAAATAACCTTCATGGAAGCTCGACAGTAGGAGATTATTGCACACGTTAACCTCCTAGTGCCATCGAAAATGGGGTATTTTCATTACGTTCAGGATGGTGGATTGTGTAAGGTCCATAGTCCATGGTTGGGGGATTATTCCTGACTTCTTCCCCTTCGTCCTAGTCAAATACCTATGAGGAGTAATCATGTTGAAGTTCTTGCGATCCTTGATCCGTCGGATCTTTTAATGACTATGGTTAAGTTTTAATTTTGCATGCATTAATTAACCATTTGAAAAACTTAATGAAAGAATGAGGAAAGAAGAGGAATTATGACAAACCTATACACATTTTCAGATCTGAAATGAAATAATAGACAACAAACCATAACACGCAGATTGATAATGGAGTTCGACACAACTTTGCCTACGTCTCCGGGCCTTTGTCTCTGTGGGGGAGGATTCTTTATTTCTGTTCAAAAGCTCAAAAAAATACATCGATGCAATGCCAAATGGATACAAAACTAATCTGGTCATGTTCGTCCAGATCTCTAGAACCCTACAAAGAAAATGCCATGCAAAACGGACGTCCGGAGCTCCCAGAAATGACCTGCAAGCATCTTCTCCTCAATAGCTTCCCTGCATAAAAATGGCTTTGGCTTGTCTTCTCTTCAGAATAACTCTACTCTGACTACCTCCTCATGGCCTCAAACAGGCCTGGTTTATATATATTTGAAGTTGGTTGTTCATCTCCAACTTCCTCCCAAAATTTGGGCTCCAAAAAAGCCCAATATCTCCCAAAAATGGAGAAAATCCAATAATATCAGGCATATAATCAAAAGAAAATCCCAAAAAATTACAAAATAACCCACTTTTGATTTAATATGGGCATAATCCCCTTATACCCAGTGTGTGCCCCTAACTGCACAGTCATATAGCTCTGAGGTGGCCAAGTGCCAGCCCAAAGGGTTGTGCGCTGGCCCTTAGTCCGAACTCTGTGGTCATGTGGCGTGTTGGCATAGGTCCACGGGCCAAACAATATCATAACTGCGTGCCCTTTTGGTCGAGTAGCTCTGGTCGTATGGGATCCGCCCAGGATCCATGGGCTGGACCCTATCCATAAACACTCGCGCGCGTTGGCTCCCAGTCCTGTCGTGTGGTCATATGTCAATGCAACGGTGTCGAGGGTTGGGGCTAAGCCCCGACCCTTTTCCCCGACGAACAAAGCTTCATTTAAACTCAAATAAAACTTTTATCATATGCTTGTTAAGAACCAAGTGAGGGCGGGCTGGCTAGCCCGGCCCTACCAGTCCATATGCTAGGGAAGAGGTCAAGTGTTAGACTCCCGTCCACACCACATAATTTTACACAAAGCCTTAAACCAACTGCAGGGTGCCATGTGGCAGCCCATGACTGGTCCACGTGGCACACCAACAACCAACCCAAACATGCCAAGTGTCAATCGCTGGTTTGTCCATGTCGCCTGCCACATAAACTACCGTACTGCCCTGTCAGCCTGCCACGTCAACTGCTGATGTCATCCATGCCACGTGTCACCCTTACAGTGGTGACATGTGTCACCCCTGGATTGGCCCAACTGTCTGTCCGTACGCCCAAATCAGCCTGCCACGTGTAGCCTCCTGGAGCTACCACGTGTCACCTCCTAGGGTTGCTACGTTAGCTGTATGGTCGTACGGTCTGTACAGTCATCATGCCACGTAGCACTGTATGGACTGTACATACTGTACAATCATCCCTTTTTTTGCGTGTTTGACTTTTTGTACAGAACGCGATATATTACTCATATGGAGCCCGTTTGACGAAGTAAATATATCGCCAAAATCAGGAAGACAAGACAGATGCAATGGTTCTAGTTTTGTCAAATTTCGATCACTTTCATTTTTGAGCATTTTTAGGCCCTACCAGGCTTCTGGATCTGATTCTGGATCAATCCCCTAGGTTAAAGTCATTGATATTTAGTGTCATGATCTTATATGGCTGAGTATTTCCTATGCGTATCCCCCTCGGGAGGTACGTAGTAACCAAGGTGTAGTCGAAGTCCCTAGGGACACTATCACGATTCACCACGCCGACTAGAGGTAGGATGTAGTTGGGAATGATAGAAGGGATTAAATTTGCATTTTCCAAGTCATCTCGATTATTGGTTCTTTTCTCATCTACAACTCGAGATGGTGTGGATCCACGAGCAGTCGATGGGGAGGCTTGAACTCCTTGCATCGATGAAGCTTGAACGCCTATGGACATCACTCTCTCTTCCATTAGATCGATTAAAATTTCCTCTACTGACTTTTCTACAGTGCTCAACTCATCCGAAATGCATGCTTGAGATCAGATATCTCAGGCCAATGAACAATTTCTCAATGCAATATAATGGATGGCAGGGTCTCAATAAGCACAACACGATAACAATGAGTTCTCTTGTGGGCTCAGATACAATTTGCAAAAGTGTGTTCAGTGCAAGAATCAATGGGCTGAGTAGACAACGATGTAACAAATACTTCCAATGGATAAGAAGCCTTCATCAATGTAGTTGTGTCTATTACAGTGTGGTCCCAATGATCTGATGGTGAGGTTTCTAATCATAACTATTGTTCTAACCATTCGGGAACATCAATCTAATGGTTATAATTCCTCCAATGGTCATATTGATCCACCATGGCGAAGTGCCAATATAAGTTGCTCTGATATTGTGACGAAGTTTGAATTCTAGAGACCTTCCTTCTGCGACATCTTCTCTGGACCTTCCTGTAATTTCTCCAACTTTACCTTCTTCTTGTTGAGCTTTCTAGACTTGTTCCCTATGATCTATGTTACTGGGTTCCTCTTCCCATTCTGATTCTCATCTCCTCTTGGCATAGTAACTTCGCGTTGTTGATGGTTTTTTGTAGGGTTCAAGGCCAATACTTCTTCTTTGTCTGGGGTAGGTTCTCTACTCTCTTGTACAGACAGGTGTTTCAAGTATGCTTGTGTTCTTTCAACTTCGACAACCAGATTTATGTTCCTCAGTAGCTTCGACTGATTTTCTTGTTCTTCTAGTAAGTGTGCTATTCTCTGAGCCATGAAGTTCCTTAGTTCTTTCTTTTTATGTTCTATATCTTCCTCTTCATGTTTTCTTTGGATCTGATCTTTCTCAATCCAAGTCTTTCCTAGTAACATAGAAAATTGGGCGTTGTTCTCAATACATTTAACAACCTCAAATTCTTCTTCTGTCAAAGTGCCATGAGCACTCATAGATGTATGGGTAATTCTTCCACATAGGGTTATCATATTTCCTCTAAATACTCCTATTCCTCCCAATGAAGGAATCATAGCAGGTTTTCCTAAAATTTCCCAATTACTTTCTATCATGACATTCACCTATGTTTCCTCATCTAGAACACAGTCTATGTCGAAGTCTCCTGTTCTTGTTTCAGTGCACTCTTTCTCTTTGAAGATATATGATAAGTTGATATATCTGTGGTCATTCAGGGTTTCTTTCATTTGTAGTAATACAATCTCTAATTATTTCCAGGGTTCTGCCATGGTCTCAGTTTCTTTTCCTTTCTCAGGGTTTTCTTGTCTCATATTCATTCTTTCAACCTTAGCAACCATTCTAGGGAAATCTAGAATGTCATGGTACATATATTTACAACAAATACAACTAGGTCTTCTATCAGGGAAATCATTAGCAAGATGTCCCGGCCTTCTGCAACTATAAAAAAGGGTTAATCCTCTCTTCCTCTTAAATGATCCCCAACCTTTCTTGTACTGCACACTAAGATTGTGGTAGCTAACCTGCAGAAAATTCTTCCTAGGATCTTGCATCCATTTGTTAGTCCAAACATTCTTCTATGCATAGGAATAAAATATCTTTCATTATTTCTATCAGATCTATTCATATCAAATCTCGTTTCTTCTAATAGTGCCCTATTTTTCATACTAGGACAAAATTTATCAAACATACCTAGATCCATACTTTCGAAACAAAAATTTCCACTTATCTTACCTTTATCAAAGCACAAAGATTTCAGATCTTACCTCTTTAATAACAAAAAAAAAAATATCATCGATCTTACCTCTTTTCTTCAGATATGCCTCCTTTGTTAGCATAGAGCTTCACTGTTAAGTAGAATATTATGCACTAAAGCAACAGATCTACGCACAAAGATTTCTTTGTTTTCCTCAGTTCCCAACAATCAAAATTTCAGGTCCTGGCGACAGAACCATTTGTTGGCACAAGGGAAGACCCAGGGTTCAACACTTCAACAATGCACTAACAAAACCCTAACTACCAACCCTTTCAACAACACCTACAAAGTAGATGAAGTCTCACCCGATGTAGAGGCAGGGGTGGTTGTAGGAATTCATTGTCTGTAACCTTAGCTGGGACACAGCTCTGTGATTACAATACTCTAACAAAGAACTTAGTATATGTCATTCATTAGTACTTAACCTTTGTCTATAATGCAGATAAAACCTAATTACAACGTAGTGCAGTATTCAACAAGATTCAACACATTTAAGCACTTAACATAAAGAAAAAGAGTAGATATGGCATTCATTCGCATTACTGAGCACTAAGCTATTATATCATATGCTTATAAAATTCATAAATATAATAACACTAATTATAAATCACATCAAAGGCACAAATCAATAATCAAAATACACAAAGTAGCCATAACACACGATATACATGGTTCACCCCCAGCCTGGGGCTACGTCCACCAACTCTTCATCTTTTTTATTATCTTCTGTCAATCATATACATGCACAAATTCATAAGTTCCTACTCTGCATAGGATAGGGGATCTTCATGCACCTCGCCAAATCCTCCTTCCGAGCTAGGTTACAGTAGAAAGCCTTTACACAATCTCTTCTAGTCACTTGCACTTAGCCTTGCAAGCTTCACAAAGTATGCACAAAGCATGTACAACTATCATTTTCACTTAGCACATCATCACACAGATGCCCATATTGTCTCCTCTTACATCACCTATACATCTATTTATACATTACAAAATGGTCCTAAACATGGGTAAAGCCACGGGCTGAAATCCCCATACTCATTACATAATCCCAAAACCCAAAAATCCCTAAAAAGGGGTCGTGATTCCGTGATATCTACTTCGACTTGCGTTCCACCTTCGACAACATTTTGAAGTCCAAAAATAGGTCAAACCTAACCAAGGATCTCCAAAACTTGGTCAAGGGATAAAACACGTCCACTCTACAGATCTGCTTTCCCACTGCCGCTAACAGGAGAATCATCTGGAGTATTCTCATCAACTATGCTGCTTAGAGGAGGCTAATACATCATCTTCATTTATGTTCTCATGAAGATGCACCCAACACTTTGGGATTTCACACGTTCACCTTGTGCTCATCCATAGGCACATCCTAACTCAATAGATCTCTTTTCCACTAGATAATCATTTGGAGTTCTTCTCAACTCTATGAATGGAAGAGGCCATCTCTACACTCCTAGCTCTATCTCAAGAAGGAACCACATACCCTTCTTAGGGGATTTATCTCAGGTTTGTAAGATGAGAGAAAGACTTCACATAACTGCAATCATCCACACCTCACAGGTTTGTAATATGGATAACGTCTCACATAGTTACATTCATCAACACTCCCTCTCAGCTAGGGAGGCATTCTTTATCATTCCAAGTCTCACATGGATGTATTTTTAATTTTGTCTTGGATGGAGTTATTGACACTCCCTCTTGACTAGAGAGCCATTATTCACGAATTTAATTTGGTGAAGATATCTACAATTTTCTCAAGTGTAGGAAGGTACTGCATGTGTACAATTTTCCTCTACATCATATCTCTGAAATAAGGACATTTCATCTCATCGTATTTCGATCCATCGGGAAACACTGGGTTCTCAAGGAGTTTACTCATGACTCTTCGTTATCATCATAGGATCCATCTCATGGTCAAGTAAAACTGTCAGAATCTTGTGAACCCATATTTCTTCGCACACTCGATGTTATACACTTTGCCTCTATGGTACTCAAGGATACAAATTTTTGTTTCCTACTGCATTAGGAAACCATGAATACTTCACGATAGAACATCAACCATATGTTCTTTTCCGGTTCACTATACTTTATGCTTAATATGAATCGACATATCCTACAAAATCAATTTTATACTAGAGGAATATCTTAGGCCATATCCAACTGTGCCTCCTATATATCTAAATACATGTTTTGTTGTTGTCTAGTGAGTCTGTCTTGGTTGACTCATGAAATGACTAGGCACATTCACTGCATGGCATGAATCAAGTCTGGAGTTGACTAGATACATTAGTGATCCAATCAGTTATGGATCAATCTTATCTGAATCATAATCAATCTTCTTATTTAAATCCATTACGGTGGATTTTGCATTCTGTCATATTGAACTTCTTTAATATTTTCATTGTATAGTTTCCTTGACTCAGGAAAATTTTATTGGTCATCTGTCATACTTCTTGTCCCAAGACGTAGTGCATCATACTCAGATACTTCATCTCAAATTCAAAAATCAAGGATTACTTGTAACAACAACACTTTCTGAATGAGTCATTAGGATCAGGCTCTCATCACCAACACTGTAATGATATAGGTTTGGATAAAAAACACTCTTGTTGAGATACAAACTTATCAAGAATCTATCTCATGGATGTAAGTGTATCTGGTTAACTATATCAAGTATCTCATCATAGAAAACTCCCTCTGTTTTTTAGAATCCTCTAGCTATAGATCTTGTTTTGTATTTCTTGACACTTTCATCAACTGCATGCTTTACCACAGACTTCCCTTTTCGGTCCTTGAATAGTATCTTATGCATCATTCTTTTAAGATATACTGGTATTATTTTGTTATGACGTTTTTCTATATCCGTTCTCTTGTTTCTTCTCTAAGAC
Organism: Picea glauca; assembly: GCA_000966675.3. Classification (NCBI taxonomy): domain Eukaryota; kingdom Viridiplantae; phylum Streptophyta; class Pinopsida; order Pinales; family Pinaceae; genus Picea; species Picea glauca. The sequence goes on along the minus strand of JZKD02S0418870.1, from coordinate 199,190 downwards.
AAGGAGTCTCAACATCAATGAAGTGGCTCATGACTGAAGGATAGCTCGAAAATCTCTTTTTCTTTCTCGGAATGTTCCTAGAGAGGCTTGTATATTTCTCTGCCTCTTGCAGAGTGAGTCTAGGTAGGCATTTTATGCCCTACTGCAATATCTATGAACATATCAACTGGATAACCTGGATTAATTTTTGTTCTCCCTCTAATTTGATGAAGGGGGAGAAGGTATTGTCTCACTGTCAATCCCCTTCTGAGATTCTCTAGGCCTTTGAAAAATTGTCTCTTCTTCAAGGACAATGTCTCTACTTGTATTAATCCGTCTTTGACTATGGATGTATTTGAAGATTCACTATATCCTTTATTCCGAAAGGATTTATCTTGGAATTATTCTTCTTGGGTACATGAAAATACATTGGGCACCCAAATAAACTGAAGTTTTGAATCTCAAGCTTCATTTTGGTGAAGTCTTCTTCAGGAGTTATGTTTTTCAAAGTCTAGTGAAGACTCTTGTTCTGCACATATACTTTGTCATGCATGCTTCTTTCCATGGAATCCTATAAATATTATGAACATGCTTTGTAGCATTGGTTGTCTCAATGATGGTTTTATTCTTCTTCTTTCTCAAATGGTTTTTGCTCCTTCTGAGTCAAGTGACTCCCTCTGAAGGATAAGCATCTTCTTTTCTTGTTAACCTATCTGGAACAGGAAAACAAAAAGGACCAACACAAGAATATATCCTAAAGGAGAATAATGAGTACATCAAAATATTTTAAGGAATATTGTCACAGCTACAACACCTACTTGTAATGCAACAAATTTTTAGAAATATAGGTTAGAGTAATGAAAATTACAACAATCAAACATCAAGTCTTTATTTTGAGTGTGTTGTTTATTTGAATGCACTGAGATCCCTCTAGATCCATGACTTCAACAAAGGTTCCTTTCTTCTGCAATTTCACTCATGACAATGATACAAATAATATATACAAGTGCATACCTAGGGATGCTGATATGATTTTTCCAATGGCTCTTGGCTGATATCTATCCTCTGAGATCTTTATGAATAATATTTTCACGGTGTCACCTTTTGTCATCTTTGTTTATTTTGAAGCTAGTCCTTCAAAGTAAGGGTTTGAGGAGGTGATTGGCTTCCTTGTCCTAACGTCATCTTCCTTCCATTCATTGATAGTTGTCTCTGGTAAACCCTTTTGTATTACCTACAATAATTCTTCCTCTGAATTCTTGTCTTTCAATAACTTTGAAGTTGCTTGATCCATCAATCTTATATTCCATCATAGTTTTGTTCATCATAATTTTAGATTATTCACAACCCTTTGTCAACTATGCTAGAAAACCTAACGAGTAGTATAGGCTATCACTTTTAGTTTTTATTGGACTTATGACTACCAACAATAAACATTTGAGAGATATGAGAACATTGGTGAGCTGAAGAGATCCTTCAATGAGTTTGCAAAAACCCTAATTCTAAAATTTCTACAAAAATTAGTGAAACTCTACAAACCCTAGGGCTAAAAATTCAAAATGCTTGGAATGCCACTCTGAGAGTATTTTGAAATGTGCTGGAAGAGGCCATAATATTCTATGCCAAAAGTATCCCTAGCGTCCAAGTATTAAGGACCGAATCACCACTGAGAAGGAGGTCGTACAGATTTTTTGGAAATCCTAGGAGAGTCGTGCGGTTCTGCAGAAGAGGAGAGATGGTTGATAAAGGTTTGTAGCTTGTGTAATGGGTTCCTCAAAACCTATCCTCTGATACCATGTTGATTTTTCATAAGCTAGGTAAAGAATGAAGTTCATTTCATTTTATCATTTCACTTAACAATAAACAATAATTTCGTAGCAACAAAGATCACAAGAAGAAACACCACACACAAGAAGACACGATGTATCCTGGGAAACCCTTGTCAACAAGGGAAGAAAACCCAGCCAAATCCTTTGTTATAATCTTCAAGAGAAATACCTTCACCACAAAGAAATACCTAGCACAAAAGAGGGTGCTTAATCCCTAGAACTCTAGCACCCAAGAGAGGTGTGCACCTTTTGCCAAAGAAGTGTACTTGCTGAAATTTCCAAATTCACAAGTAAGATATGTTTCCACAAAGAGGAAGCATCCCTTGCTTATATCATACTTTGTCAAATCAACAAAGGCATCTATTGGCTTAACAGGGTCGATCTCTCTAAGTCACTTTATAATTTATTATTATTATTATTATTATTAATATTAACAATATTAATTATCTTTTAAATTTATTATTAGTCACATTAAGGTGGGGCCAACCTATACCCTTTACATAAAAATTAGGGTTACAGGTAGGTATGACTCTTGAAAAACATATAGAAAAGGATCTGATACACTCACTAGTTCTCATACACTAGGGGAACATCCATAGGGATTTCATAGCTCTGAATCATTGCATTACACAGAAGAACTAGGCCTTCACATGTTCACCTGTGCTCATCCACAGGCACCACCACTCTATAGATCTATTTTCCCACTGCCACCGACATGAGAATCATCTAGAGTCTTCTCGTCAACTCTAATGCTCACAGGAGGCTAATACATCATATTCATTTTTGTTCCCATGACGATGCACCCAACACTTTGGGATTTAACACATTCACCTTGTGCTCAATGAAATGCACATCCTAACTCAACAACTAACTTTTCCACTGGAAAATCATATGGAGTTCTTCTCAACTCTTTGAATGGAGGAGGTCATCTCTATGTTCCCATCTATGTCTCAGGAAGGGACCATGTACCCTTCTTAGGGGATTTCTCTCAATTTTGTAAGTTGAGATAAATACGTCACATAGTTGCAATAATCCACACCTCGTAGCTTTGTAAGCTAGAGAATGTCTCACATAGTTACATTCATCAACATTTCTCCTTCTCTAAGCCTGTCTGGGGTGTGGCTAGTTTTAGTCCTCTTCCTGTAAACTTGAAAATATTCATCTGAAACCTCTATTAATGAAGGTGATATAGATGGATATCGGTGGCCACCCACCTCTTCCAACTGGCTCAAAATAGTTTTCTGACAATTTTGGCAATTTACTATTTTTGGAAGTTTTAACTTCTGAGGCCATTTTGAGGGACTAAATGAAGGTTTTTCGATATCGAGCTTCTAAATGATATCCAAATGCATGACTGAGCCCAAAAAATAAATCTCCTTGATGATACCTTTCCAACAGGATATCATACGCCTAAAACGAAGATCGTATGCAAAAGTTACGACCCCCAGAAGTTGATGTACTAACTTACCCAAATAGGGCCCACATGACTTTTGGTGCTTCATCTCCTAGGGTTAGGTTTTTGGATGTATAGGGTTTATGGAATTCTTGTTTATTGTAAAAAAGGCCTTCAGAGCGTCATTGTAATCATCTTGTTGAAAATAAGTGCAACTGTCACATCTCTTCTTAGAGATAAGCCGCCACCATTCCAACAAGCTTGTTTTCATTGCATTTTATAGTTTCAGCTTATTTCCTTATTGAATAGAAAACCAGTTTTACTGTATCTCTGTTATTTTGTGTTAAGAACCTATTAATAAACTATATTCATTTCGTTCTACTCATAAAATCTGGATCAGTGGTATTAGATCGTTCTGCTCCTTGTCGTCTTAATGCATGTCCCCAATGAGGTCGGAATACAAATAGTTGGATCTCGATCTTGTTTCTCTTGAGGACAAAAGATCTCGCGCACCCAAATGACCTCTCATGGTAGGAGAAAAGAAATATGATGGGACAAGAGATCCTTTCAAACTATTGATTGAGGAATCCCTTATGCAATAAAGGAACGAGATGATGGATAGTTTCATGAAATCCTTTGACGACTACCAACAGGCAATGCATCTTCTTCGAGCAGAGGTGCCACCCCCTTCAAGGTAAAAATAAGATTCCATATTCCTATATTTGAAGTTCAGATAGACACATATGTTGTAGACAAGTGGTTGAATCTAGTAGAAGGGTATTTTTCTATCCATAACTTTTCGAATAGAGAAAAGATTACTTTTGCGCTCTTCAAAGTCGTTCCCCACGTCAAAGATTGGTGGGAAACTTTTTGTGAGCAAAAAGAAACAAAGGAACCCTCACTATTTACAGTCATGACCACCTGAGATTCCTTCAGGGATGCTATTAAGGAACAATAATACCCAGTCAGAAGTTATGACGACTTGTATACCAAATGGACCACACTGCGACAAGAAAGAGACTAAGTAGTGCCAGATTTCATGAAGATCTTTCATACCTTGCGCACCAAGATGGGTATCAAATATTAGGAGAAACATCTAGTTCTCAAGTATCACGGTGCTCTGCATAGATACATCCATACCGAAATGGATGTTTTGGACATCTCATCCTTGGGCATCACCTACCAATATGCCATCAAAATCGAGCAGAAGCTCAAACAAAAGACACGACAATTTGGGCCTGGGAACCCCTCACAACAAAAGCCAGGAAAGGGCGGCCCCAACCCACAAAACAAAGGAAAGAAAAAATATGGACAGTATCAGGACAACCATTCCAAGCCGCAAGAAAAGAAGGACATCGGAAAGACAAAGAAAGATACCGGGAAGTGGTGTGACTTCCATAAGAGCCCTTGGCATAACACTGTTGACTGTCGCTCAAAGCAGTCGCTAGTGGCCGAAGTGAAAGCCTATGAATCAGATGCAGGTTCAGAATATGATATAGAACTAGAAAGGGGAAAACAGATCATTGATGTGGAAACCAGTGCCATTGTTTCTACCACCAAGCTCCAGCCTGGTGAATCAAATGAGCCAAAAGAAGGAGAACGCCTCTTCCATTCACATATGTGGGTAAACGGAACCCCACTGCACTTCATAATGGATAGTTATATCCAGAAGAACCTCATCTCAATAGAGGTCATCAAGCGGCTAGCCCTGTTGACAACACCACACCCACAACCATATGCCATTGGATGGCTCTGCCAAGGAAGCGATCTCCGCGTCAGCAAACAGTGTTGACTATCATACGACATCAATCCCTTCAAAGACGAGGTATTGTGTGATGTTTCTCCTCTCGAAGTTTGTGATGTTCTTTTGGGCCAACCCTATTTATGGAAACATCATGCTATATATGAGTCTAGGCCTCGTAGTTTTATTATTACTTTGAACAGGAAATTGTACAGGATCCCCAAGGTAGTCCCAGCTAGTGCTATTTCCTTGATCTCTACTAAGAAATGAAGGAAGGTCATCTCTCATATGGGGAAGTTTTTCTTCTTCATGATTTCTCTCAGAATAAGCGAAAGATCACAACCACATCCAGGGTCTCTGTGGCCAACCTCTCCACACAAAAAAAACAAGTAGATAAGGTCATGGAAGAATACTTAGATATATTCTCCTTACATACCGAGGTACCTCTTCACTGCCAGTCAAGAACCCCATTGATCTGACCCCTGACACACCACTTCCTAATGGGCTAGTCTATCATCGCTCTCTGTTAGAGAATGAGGAGATCAAGAAATAGATCCAAGAACTGCTCCACAAGGGGCACATCTATCCTAGCTCATCACCTTGTTGGAGCCCAATCATGCTGGTATAAAAGAAAGATGGAACATGATGACTCTACATTGATTACCGGGCTCTGAATAAAATCACAGTCAGAAACCGGTACCTGATTCCCTGAATTGATGACCTCTTTGATCAACTCACAGGGGCCAAATACTTCAGTAATATTGATCTCAAGTTTGGCTACCACCAGGTCTCGATAGAATAGATAAATGTATGGAAAGCTGCCTTCAGGTCAAAGGAAGGCCTCTTTGAATGGTTGGTCATGCCCTTTGGTTTGAAAAATGCTCCAACCACTTTCATGAGGATGATGGATGATATCCTATGACTATTTACCAATACTTTTGTAGTGGTGTATCTGGATTACATTCTCATTTACAACAAGACTTGGGCCAAACATTTGTAGCATATTCAGTAGTTTCTGGACACCCTGCGACAACACAAGTTATATTCCAACTTGGAAAAATGCTCCTTCGGCATGGACAGGCTCCATTACCTAGGATGCATAATTGATCAACATGGAGTACATGTGGATCCAACCAAGATCCAATTCATCCGTGACTGGCCAGCCAAATAACCAGGGGTGGTGGTAAGGTGAAATTTGCGTGGGGCCAGTCCCAACAACAAGCGTTCAATGATTTGAAGCAACACTTGTGCTCAACCCCAATACTTTCACTACTAGACCTGCAACATCCCTTTGAGATCGAGACAGATGCTTCAGACTATGCGGTGGGTGCCATTCTCACTCAACACAACCACCCCGTGGCCTATCATAGTGAGACACTATTAGATGTTGTTTGTAAGTAACCCACTTATGAAAAAGAAATGTACTCCATTGGGCAAGCCTGTCGCCAGTGGAGAAATTACATTATTGGGAAGGAGAAAGTCATCCACACTGATCATAAGCCACTATAGTTCATGCAAACATAAGGGAAATTGCAGAATGATCACTATCAAAAGTAGTCCACATACTTGTAACAATTCCACCTCAACATCAAGTATAAAACAAGAAGCACCAATTGCGTCGATGATTGGATCAACAAATCACCAATCGTGAAACTCACCATGGTGCTGGACTCCTACGACCATGAGACCTCTGGATGACCCAAACTCTATGAGACAGACCCAGACTTTGCCATCACCTACCAAATGTTGGGTGCAAATGCAGTTGTCGATAATTTCCATCTTCAGGATGGGTTGTTGTGTCGTCTAGGCCATATCTGTGTTCCATCAAGTGAGCGAGCAAATTTGATCTGGGAAGCCCACTACAATTGGGTGGCAGGACACTTCGGTGTCAAAAAGACAGTGGTGATGCTAGAGAAACATTTCTACTGGATGAAACTTTGACAAGAGGTTAGTAAGTATATCAAGTCCTGCACTGCCTGTGCTATTGCCAAACCGACCACTAAGAAACAGGGCCTGCAAACCCCTCTTCCAACTCCTAAGAGGCCATGGGAATCCATCTCAATATACTACATGTTGGGCCTCCCATCCACCAAGTGGGGAAATGACTGTGTTTTTGTGGTTGTTGATCGCTTTTCTAAGATGGCGATTCTCATTGCCTGCAAGAAGAACATCACAACAGAGGCCATTGCCAAGATTTTCTTTGAACGAGTCTGGGTAAATTTTGGAATCCCACAAACCATTGTCTCATATTGGGACAATCGATTTCTCAGCACATTCTGGTTGAGCCTCTGGTCACTGTTGGACACCAAGCTCACCAAATCCACGACCTTCCACGCCCAGACATATGGACAAACTGAGGTTGTAAATCGAATGACTGTGCATATACTTCACATGTATAATTCAAAGAACCCTCGCACATGGGCTAATAGCCTTCCCTGTGTCTAAAATAGATACAACCGATCCCTGCATAGCTCAACCAACCACAAACCCTTTCAGGTGGGGTTGGGATTCCAACCATTGGGTCCCATAGATGTTGCACTTCCCCTTGCGGTCACCTCGACCAACTCATATCCTGCTCCAACTGAAGCTAGCAAAGCCACCCAGTTCATTGAGCAGATACAACACATCTACCAATAGGTTCAGGATATCCTACAGAAGTCCAATGACAAGTACAAGCAATGCCATGATCAACATCGGGTGCCACATAAGTTTTAGGTGGGTGACAAAGTTTGGTTACACTTGCAGAAATAACTCCTTATAGGACCCCATCGGAAGCTTCACCCACTCTATTATGGGTCGTACAGAATCACCAAGGCCATGGGGGATAATTATTTTGAGCTCAACATTCCTCCTTTCCTTGGCCTGCACCCAGTGTTCAACGTCGATCTCCTTCGCCCTTATTTCCCACCATTATTGGACACCTTAGACGTAACAGAGAAGCTGACACCAATAGATCTCAACCCTGACTGTATACAACAAGAATCCAACGATCATATTGTAGACACATAGATCAAGGGCACTCAATAGCAAAGGATCCAACTTTATCGAGTCATCAAAGCAAGGCAACTCCTGCACCAAGGCAAGTGGTTCACCCGGGGCCAAATTCAATAGAAATTTCCTCATATGATGGGTGAAATCAAAGAAATGGAGACCATTACTTCCTAAGGAGAGAGGATTTATCCAGGTGGATATTGGTGGCCACCCACCTCTTCCAACTGGCTCAAAATAGTTTTCTGACAATTTTGGTAGTTTAAACTTCCGTGGCCATTTTGAGGGCCTAAATGAAGGTTTTTCGGGATTGAGCTTCTCAATGCTAGTTGAAGGAAAAATTGATACCCCAAAATGAATCTCCTCAATGATACCTTTCCAACGGGTTATTATACGCCTAAAACGGAGGTTGTATGCAAACGTTATGACCCCGAGAAGTTGATGTACTAACTTACCCAAATGAGGCCCACATGACTTTTGACGCTTCACCTCCTAGGGTTAGGTTTTTGGATTTCTAGGGTTTTGGGAATTTTTGTTTATTGTAGAAAAGGCCTTGAGCCTCATTGTATTCATATTCTTGTGAATGAGCGCAACCATCACATCTCTTCTCATAGATAAGCCGCCACCATTCCAGCAAGCTTGTTTTTGTTGCATTTTACAATTTCAACTTATTTCCTTATTGAATAGAAAACCAATTTTACCGTATCTTTGTTATTTTGTGTTAAGAACCTATTAATAACCTATATTCATTTTGTTATTCTTATAAAATCTGGATCAGAAGGTGAAACCTCTTTCCTGGATATTTTTAATGTTTGCACCAGAGGATTGTTGGTATGTGAAATGTTGACAGGGGAAGGTTGTTCTTCTATCTCCAACAATGTATTTTCCTGCTAGTCTGTCTGATTCATAAACTTGTATATTTTAGCCTTTTTCATTTGAGCATATGGAGATTTCTTCTTTATGAACCTGGTTTCTGATATAATACCAAATGGGTCATAATTCCATGCGAAGCTTAGAATGAAGTTCGTCTATTTCAAGAGGTTGTTATCCTCTTCTCCTACAGCTCTGTTCTTGCATATGAAAGAACCAATTTGGCTCTTGATCCTGATTTGTTGTTTCTTCTTAAGTGATAAAAAGTGGATTCCATAAGAGTTTATCATCTTCCTGATATATTCCAATGCAAATATCCTGACAAGGAGGTATTTTGGCAATTTATATGGTGGCAGTTCACACACATATACTATGATCTCAGTGTGTTTCTGGTAAAGATACCAGTCCCCTATTTTGGCCAAGTCAGATAGATGAATAATTCTATGGACCTCCTCATTTATTCTTGGCTCCATTCTATTGCCGATCGTGCACACCAATGGATGATAAAAATGATCAATGAAGTCTTTGAAGCTGAACTCAATGGAATTCTTCCTTACTACTGAGGTCCAAGAAGTTACTGATTGAGAATTTCCTTCCTGATCTAGTTTTCAGAGAGCACGGGAGAATCTATCTGCCTAGAAGAAAAGGAATAGGTACACCAATAATGAGTACCTGAACATTCCTTCTATTGATAATTTGAAGAGTTGTTCATGTATATTGTTAGCCAAATACTGACTAAAATCAAATTGGGTTGTAACTTTCTCTTCTATGGAGAAAATGGATAGAAAACCCATAATAGGTTCGTTTACCCATTCATCAAAAAAATATCCTAAAAGGAAACAAAGGGTGGAAATGATTTGGTTGGCTCTGATTGACAAAATAGAATACAAATAGGGAGGGTTTTTCTTATGCAACTATGCATCTTCTGGTAGGAATATTTCAAAGATTTGGGATCTTTGGGGGAAAGAGAGTTTCTGGTAGAGGTCATTTAGAATTTTGATGGAGAAAGGGCTAGAAGAATCAATTATGGGGATCTGTAACATCTGTTTTATTGAATCAGGGGTAATGGTGAATAAAGTTTCACCTGATGAAGACATGATGGCATTTTGACCGGGAAGATAATGGGATTGACACTTAAGTGAAAACTATGGGAAGTGATAGGTATGGGGAAACATGTATAATGGTAGATTGGACTCTCAGAGTCCAATCTCATCACTCTGGTCTAAGAAAATGTCTTTTAGACAGAAGTGTAATTCGAATAAATCGAATTCACACTTCGGCTCTATAATTTTGTAATCTTTGTCAGTCAGGGGAATGCGCTCCAGGTCGATGGGAGGAGGAAGAAAAGTTTGGAACTTTCAATGGGATTGGTTTTGGGCACCATAGCTAACAAAGATCTGAAGGTGGAAATATAATTATTGTGGTTACCTGGTTTAATGGCGCCTGCTGACGGTGTGCCTAGGCAATGATTGGCTTGAAACCTGGAGTCGACGTTGTGTCTACAATGTCTGGATCATTGAACAGTATGGAAATGGTGAAGAAACAGGGTTAAATGGTGTAGGGGGGTGTCCGTTATGGCGCAGGTGGTGACTAGGAGAATAACAGTAATGAGGGATGGCAATGATTGGCCAAAGGGTAGATGAGTGTGACGTGGATGACATTGATTGGCCAATGGGTAGATGAGTGTTATGTGTGATAGGGTAGTGGGATACAGTGGCAGAGTGACATGGGAAGTATTGGATGAGAATTTAAGCAAGTTCCCGGAGGGGGGGGTAGATGGTAAATGGAATTGAGCAGGGGGGGTCCAGTAAGATGTGGGAGTGACACGTCACGTAGAGACCGCACTGGGAAACCACTTTTCCCGGACCCTCCCCCTACCATTAAAGGTAGAAATGTCAGGGGGTTCGAAAATCATTGTCGGTCATTGATCTGGGCGTGACTTGATCAACCGCTGAAAACTATGCCCCCTTTAGTTGCATAATGACAAAATTTCATATCCTGGTAGAAATTTAGGATAAAAACATGTTGTGGGTTGTGCTATATCCCCCTTCTTTATTTTTTTCACCAAGGGGTCATTTCCTAAGGTAAACACATCAAATTAAATCAAATAAAAGGTATTTGATCAATCCTTTGCAAATATTTATTAAAATAAGCCAATACTAACCTAACTCCTAGTCTGATCAACTAACCCATTAATCCAACTTAGAATGTTGGATTAAAAATTACTGTAACTTAATATATTTGGACAAGGTTAGACTGTTTGGGCAAATTTATTCACTAACCTATTTAATTTGGCCAAGGTTAGACTGTTTGGCCAAATTTATTCACTATCCTATCAACATAAATTTAAAAGGTTTGATCATGATTATGTAGTATGAATCAAACCAAGATTATTTCATGGGGTTTTATATTTTCTCTATTTTGTTTTTATACCCACTTTTGATTTTTTATATTTTTATTCTTTCCTTTTTTTTCTTTTTCTTTTTCTCTTTTCTTTTTCTTTTTTGTTTTTCTTTTTCATTTGTAAAAAAAAAGAAATTCCTTGACACTTTTGTTGAGCATTTCCTTGTCATAGATGGAGTATATTCTCTCTAAGTATGAAAAATTCCTAATCTCGTATTCTATCATATGCCTTTGCTACATAAAAAATTCTTATATCCCCTCAATTAATGCAACATACTCAAGCACAAAGGGATGATTCAAATCAATAACTGATAGTCTAACTAGGAAAGTTTTGATCACTTCCTTCATCTTATTGAATGTACTTTGATCCTCCTTTGTCCACCTAAATTCCTCTTTATTTGTGATATTTGTGAGTGGTGCATCCAATTATGAAAACCCCTTCACAAACTTCCTATAGTAGTTGAAAATACCAAAGAAACCACTCAAATTTGTAAGGTTTTTGGTTTGTGGCCAATCTAGTATATCTTGTATCTTATCTGTATGCATCTGTACCCCATATGTACTGACCACATGACCCAAGTATAATATATTTATCATTCCAAACTCACACTTTGACTCCTTGGAATATAATTATTGTTCCTCCATGTTACTCATGATGTCATCTAAATGCTCCAAGCATTCCTCCCATGTCACGTTATATATTAGAAGATCACCAAAGAATACTAAAAAAGAATTCCTTAGCTATTTTTGGAATATGTGATTCATGTAGGATTGAAAGTTCGATGGTGCAATGGTCAGCCTAAATGGCATGAAAAAAAACTTGTAATTCCCATAATTGAATTTGAAAGAAGTTTTAGTAATATCGTACTCTTTGACTCTGATTTGGTGGTACCTCGATTGAAGATCAATCTTCAAAAAATACACCACTCTGTGCAAATAATCTAGAAGCTTGTCGATCCTAGGAATAGGGTACCTATTCTTTATCATCTTCTTATTAAATTCTCTATATTCAATGCACATCCACATTGTTCCATCCTTTTTCTTCACCAACACTACAGAATAATTAAATGCACTAGAGCTAGGCCTGATGTGTTCCATATCTAGTAGTTCCTTAATGGCCTTCTCAAACTCATCCTTAAATTTCTTTGGATTCCATTAGGGAGTGGTGATCACGCATTTTTCTCCCTCTTCCAATTCAATAGTGTGCTCAAATACCTTGTCTAATGGTATCCCTAGAGGTATTTGTCCAACAAATTGATCATGTTTTCTTAGCAGTGTCTAGATGTCTATATGATACTAATGGATATTGTTAGAATGTTTCTCAATAGAGATAAAGCACTCTACTACATAAGAGACATCCCCATGTATTAATATACCCTCCATTTGTTTGGTTGAGACAATCCTGGGAGTATCATTTTAAATTCCCCTCAAAACCACCTTCCTACCATCTACTTCTTTGAAAACCAACTCTATGTCTTGGTAGTCAACATAATGTTTTCTTAAGGAAACAAGACATTGGAATGTTATGAGGAAAATCACTCTATGGCATCGGGTAAACCATAAATGACCGAAATGACTGCATAAATCAACTCTAATCTCAAGTATTCTATATAAAGAAGCATGCTAACAAGACAAGATAAAGATCCTACCTCATCTGGACTTTCGATGAAGTCCACCATTTAGCACTCGACTCAAATCTATACACCTGCAAATTGTCCTAAAAAACCAAGATACACAAGAATGTGGTGATAATATATAATGTTAGAACATATAATAGCATAATCCATCAATATTCATAACAAATATTGCCATGGAATAACAATTCAAATATTTTCAAGACATTAATTGGATGAGAAAAGAGTATTTCTATTAAAATATGATCAACAAAAGTGTATGAATGACAAAATTTTGTGTTGGCATGTCTCAGAACTGAGAAACTAATTCCCTTCTAGTTGGGCCTCCACCACTTAAATCCTCCACCAAAGGCAAGCTCATATAAGAGAGACAATGAGGTTCTCCATTGAAGATTGAAGAGCTCGAGGGCTGAACAATGTGTTCAGACTTTAAAGGAAAAAGGGATGCAGACTCAATATGAAGTGAATAATTTGTCCAGAGTAAATTTTCTCTCAAAAGTTAAATTCTTCTCCCTTTCTCCATAGCTTGGATATGGCCCATCTATAGCCTTCAAATGGAACTGAAGGGACAAGTCGAAATGTTTCCAATATATGGAAGGTCAAAGATCATGGATCTCATGACATGACATGGAAACCTGACACAATTTTTAATTTTGGGGACAAAACCTGATGTACACTGGATGTAATGGTGCAATCTACGTATACGCATGTTGTATAACTATTAGGGTGTGTATAAGTGGAAAATTATTATTTTTAGCTATGTGAATTGTAAAAAGGGACTTCAAGCCTACATAGGGAAATGGAAAAGGCCTTATGAGCAAGTTGCACTGGTGAGGAAAATATTTCTATAACATGGAACCCCGATATGATATTGGTGTCTTACAACTCAACTAAATAGAAATCATTGGTCACTATGTAGCTTCCCAATGCTATGCATAAGTGTGGGATATTCTATGTCCAAGGAATAATGCACCCACCAACTATAACTACATCATACCCCTCAAAACACACCATATGAATTCCCCTCTTAGACACCATGGATGAGTTGATGAAGTTGTGGGTTTCCCCACCATTAATTAGTACAATGACCTGCTAACCCTGAAATACACAATGGATCCTAAAGGTATGAAATATGGGGACAGTTAATAGAGTGTTGATAGCTCCACTCTTGACCTCCACATGTGGCTGCTCATCAGGCGATATGTCTTGCTCGTCATCATGTACCTGCTCCACTTCCTCTTCTTCATGTGCTTTCATATAATGTGCCTTACCATTTCCCATACACATGTGTGCAAGTTCCCAATGGTCCCTGCATGTGAAGAAAATCTTCTTTCTTCTCAACCCATTATGAGTTTCCTCATCCATATTCTCCTTACCAACTCCCTCTTTCTGAAATTTTTATTTATCTTTTCCTTTCTGTGGAATGAATGGTTTGGAGAATTTTTTTTTCCTTGGGGCTACATCCTCCATGTACCATGTCCTGATAATGGCATCCTGTAGAGTCTCGGGCATGAAGGATTTTACCCAGTAACGCAGTGGATCAAATAAACCCTCATTGAACAAAATCACCAATATCTAATAAGATATATTTTTCATTGTGACTACAAGTCTCTAAAACTAAGTGATGTAGGAATTCACTATCCCAACTTGTTTGAGTTGTGCCAAATATCCGAAATGTAATTCTGGATCCTTCCTCTCAAACCTTTCCATCAACTTATATGTCAATTCGAGATAGGAAGTGATGCTAGCATGTCCCAAAGTGACCAATCTATGGTACCACCACTCATAGGCCTCCCAATCTAAGTAAAAGGTAGTGAATTTAATCTCTTATGCCTCTAAAATTGGGTTAAGATGGAAGTGTGTGTCCAACTTATTCACCCATTCTCTATTTTTGAACTTGTTTGAAGCATTAAAGAAGGAAATGGTGAGCTTCTGAAACTTTTTCATGAGATCGATGTTTTGTTGGCCCTTGTTGGCCTCCCTTGGTCTGTTCTTGTACTTGATATTACAGTAGTATTGTAGTGACATGGATGCCTGAAATTTGTCACCAAGAGCCTAGTATTCCCTCCAATAATCATCAAACATCTCACCTTGTCCTTTCTTCCCTTGATTCCTTATTTGTTGGTTCCCTACGAACTGAGGCATAAGAGGCATGAAAATTATTATATACATGATCCTAGTGCAAAATTGTGCAGTAATATGATTGTTTCTACCCTATGCATGGTTTCCATTGTTCCCATTGGAAACATCCCTCAATTATTATAATATATTAAGACATCCTGAATTTTGGAAGTTGAGTTCATCCCAATAAAATGGAAAACTATTGACATTGGACTTACCAAATAATGCAAAATTCAAAGCTCATGCTAAGAATTCAATGGGACATTATGCTAATTTCACAAATAAAGAAATCAAGTTCATTGTTTTGTTTTTCTAGTTTTATATGATATAGTGTTTTGACTTAAAGCTGCAGGGAAGAAGGAAAAACTATTGACATTGGACTTACTCAGTAGTGCACAATCTAAAGGTCATGCTAGAATTTCAATGTAACATAGTTATGTTTAAATTTTCTCTTTATAGGAAAATGGAGAGAGAGATTAGTAAAGTAAGTATCAATATTGAAATTTTACTTATTTCCAATATTTAAATTGTTTTTTATCGGTTTATAGATTTTATAAAAAATGATCTATCCATTTTTTTCCTTATGAAAATATTTTTAT
>JZKD02S0418870.1:130601-156646 GCA_000966675.3 Picea glauca | reverse complement strand
TAACCTCTTAACTCAACAAAAGTATGGTGATCTTGGAAAGCTTCTCTTAATGCTTTTTGAGCACAGAAACAAAATTCTAAAGAATCACAAGTAATCACTTACCCTCTTAAGATCCGATAAACCAATTAGGTCTTAGTGGACGTTAATCATCATCATCATCATACATCCATATAATTAAGTAATCAAACGAGGCTCTACCATTTTATTTAACGATAATGATGGAGAATATCAAAATTTGTCATTTTTCTTTTACAAGTAATAATATTATCTCATACATGCTACATTTATTCACTGAGGATCAATGTTGTTATGAAAATATTTTTTATTTCATATAATTATATCTATTTAATATTTATTATTTATAATACGTAAATAATATATAATTTAATTTATTCACTTATGATATAATATTTATTATTTATAATACGTAAATAATATATAATTTAATTTATTAACTTATGAAAGGTTGAAAATATTTTTTATTTTATATAAATATATATATTTAATATTTATTTTTTATAATAAATAAATAATATATAATTCAATTTTTTAATAAGTAATTTTGTAATTTTGAATATTGATAATTTAAGATATTTAGATAATAAAAATAAAAATTATTAAGAAAAATAAAAATATTAAATTAAATAAATTGTTAAGTTTTCATTTTTAAATAGTTAAAATTTATGAGTTATCTTTTTATTGTATTTTTTTTAAATGAGAACTATTGAATAGTTATTAATAAACAAAATTACTTAGATTTCAATATTTATAATTATGTTCTCTTTAATAGCTTTAATATTCATTATTTGGTACCATTGTATTAATGATTTAAAAGGCCTTATTAATGAGATATTTGAAAGTGATGATAGAACAAACGATTCATGTTTTCAAATATGCTTCTTGTTAATTATGAGGTAATTGCAGAGAAAAGACTCTGAGTTTTAAAGGATAAACAAATTGTCTATGTGTATAAACACCAAGTGGCTAGACTTGAAGTACGAATTAAGTGATAGAACCACAATTATGAAATATGCATAAATAAGCTTAAGGAAGAGCATATCCTATGTAATGGAACCTTCATGAAAGGATGGTATCTTATTTAACAAGTATGCACAGCTCAAAATATGTGTCATTGGAATGCATGAGTTATGGACTTATTACTTACCTAAGGATGTCAACCACATATATGTATGGTATGGGTAAAGTAACATTATATATTAGTAGCAGATATAGATTGTGGAGTTGATCTAGTTGATTCAGTTGAGGGAGATGGATTTATAGCTAGTGGATAGCCTACCTAACTGCAAGAATTACGTAGAATTATCGTTTGTCTATCTTGTCATGGACCATGAACCAAGACCAAGAATCGGAGTTGACAGGCAAGTTTCTTTCTTTCTTCAAAAGAAAGAAAGAAAAATAAAATTTGCATTAGAAATTTGGGGAGATTGGTCATCAATTTACAGAAAGACTTTTGTAAATAATCCCTTGGCTCCTATTGTGAGGTTTCTCGTGACTTTGAGTTTTCAATTCATTCTCACCCACCACTTGAAGGTCCTCTCTAGGGCCACATTACCAAAATTTTCTTTGGCTAGTCATGCTTCCCTTTAATCACTCTTATGAGAAAATGCAATACAAGAAGTTAAAACATAAACACCAAGTATGAAAGGACAAATAAATATAAGAAAAATTAAACCAAGATTTGATCTAAGAAAAATTAAACCAAGTTTCGAGCTAGGGTATACTTGGCCTGAACAAAATTTGTAAAACATAAATTGTCAAAAGAAAAATTAAACCAAGTTTCGAGCTAGGGTACGGCCTAAACAAAATTTGCAAAATAGAAATTTCCAAAAAGAAAATATCATTTCAAACATAGATGATAATCTGATGCACTATTTTAACACCGAATTTCCAAGCAAGAATCCGTGATTGATAGCTTGTTCCCACTCTAAGAACATCCTTCAACTAAACCACATAGTGACATGGATGAGATGAAATGAATTCTTTACTTAATAAATACCAACAAAACTATATTGTGCCAAATTCTAATGGAATGTGAAACAAAAATGCCAGTTCCCCTTGACACAAATGTCGAAAATCAACAGTTATGAAAGCTACATGCATCCAAAACTCCATCTTGACCAACAAGAAAATAATATAAACAACTTGCACATAATCATCCTTATAGTTTTATGAACAAAAGTGATAGTGACTAGAATATTTTCCGAACAGAATAAAAAAATAAACATTAAAAAAAAAAACTAAATTCATTAGACCCTAAAACCCAATTTTTTTCCTACAAATCAATCCTCCTTCATTTTAAAACACATCAATTAGAGTTTTCCATAATTTCCTACATTTATGAGTTTATGATGTATGCAATGTGAGCATTGTATGTGTACAATATTTACATATCATATCTTTACTCCTATGGCTAATACTAATGGGAACTCCCTTTTTGCATTTGTACCTAAGCATACTTGTAAATTTAGAAATCCTATGATCACTTTGATGGCGATTCATTTTCCATGACTTCATTGGAAATATAGCAGATGCATGTGTTCAAATTGATGACACAATGTACAAAGAGAAATTATAGAGGAGGAAGTAGGCGCTCGTGGGGTTTTCCCTTTCTCTTATGTTCTATGGTATTGAAGAAACACAAGTAACACTTGGATTCCTCTTTCCGCTCACTTGGAAATTGAAAAGGACTCTGGATAGGACTGATATTTCTTTATTGGCATAGCCTACAAACAAGTAGTCTTATCGATGTTGGGGTCAATACAATAACCATCTTAATAGACTATGTAGACTATTGATCTGTTAGGAAGGCATGGCCAAACATTCTACAGAGACATAATAGAGCATTTGGAAACATAGGGAAGAATAAATGATCTCATGGATGCTCCAAGGAACTGGTGTTAGGGTGTTAGTTTCACAATATTAAATATATGTAAAGTGTTTAATATATATGAGTATGTGTCGAATTTTGTTATTTTATATATTTTTAACAATGACAAATAAAAAAAATAAATGAAAACACACCAAGGGAAATTATGTCCCATCATATTTCCTTAGCGAATAGAAAAATCAATTTCAAAATTTCATAAAATTTAAAAATATAATCTATTTTTGAAAAAAATAAAGTTAGTTATATATTTAATTAAAACTTTGGAAATAGTTTATAATTGTTCTGCAAAATGGGTATATTAATAGCAATTTGAGTGTATTTTAAGATCATTATGATTTCTATACCACCTATTTTGGTAGGTACTAATAAGGATACTCCATTGAGAGTACCATAAATATCCTTATCGATGAACAAGCTGGTTATCATAAACAAAAACAATGTATTGTAATTGTGACTTGAAGACCAAGGAAGTTGGAGCCTTAGTAAGAATGTATATACTATACTGATCAAAGATAAACTTCTGCAATCTATAATTGTAAAATTATAGAAATATAGAGAATGATATAAGGTTTGGGGTTCATTGCAATGAAAGGTCCATGTAGTGCAATAAGTACCATTGTCAATGTGTAGATATGATTTGCAAGGGAAAGAAAGACTTGTGATGAAAGGTTCATATAATGTATTAACTACCATTGGCAAAGTGTAGATATGAAAAAATACTTCCTCCAACATGTTCTTCAAAATATGAAAAAGGTATATTATGAAAAATTATGGATGTATGGGATAAAATTATTGTGATTAAATTGAAATCCCAAATCTGAATTATTAAAATTAAACGATGGCTAGGTCGAGTGAGACCAAATTTCTAATTATAATTATCAATGAAAATTGGTTTTTTGTGTAAAACAAGCAACACATAGTAAATGGGTAATGTGATCTCAAGGTTCCATCCGAGGAGGTCATGATTCTACATTAGGCATCTAGGTTGGAAAGAAAAATATTTGTATGATCAAAACTATGGATGTTTGAATTTCAATTGTTGGGGTCAATAATGATCAAATTAAAGGTTTCCCATGCTTGTGAATATAAAATTTGAAGCAGGTAGATAAAGGAATCTATGGTTTACCAAAGAAAAACTCGAGGTTTCCATGGTTGGGCAAGGAGTTCCAAGACTACTATAGCATGTGCACAACTTGCAGTTTTTCTCTCGTGTTTTCTTTCTCTTCTTCCTCCTAGGTCTTGGCATCCTTTGCTCCAAGGAAAAATCAAACCCAACATTAGTGTTAACTCTATATAATCAATGTAGAAAATTTCCAAGATCAAATGTAATGATCCTTGCTAATTGTTTTGAAGTTTCTGTTCAGTTTACTAATGTGGATATTGGGTCAAACAGTTTGTATGTAGAACTCTATTACCTACAGATAAAAACTTTGGTTTCTAGTTAACAACATATAAGAAAATGCATATAATATATACTCATAACTTATTACTCTAAATATATATAGCAACACCACATGGTATCATTTCAAAAATATTTTAACAATAGCATAAATAAGGGAAAAATTCTAAACTGTATACTAACAAAGGGATAATTGTAAATTAGAAAAAAGTACATCAAATGATTAATGATATACATGCATGTAGAGTGACTTTTGTGCAATAGTTGGTAAGGTGATTGATCAATAGGTTTGAAAATATTGAACATGTTCCTAGTTTGGAGGTAAAACAACCCACAACATATCAAAGAGGAGGCGCCTAACCTCAAAGAAAGCACCCAACATAGAAAGTTTGACCCAACACGACCCAATAAGAAGTAACTCACACTTACGAATAAAATCGACCTCCATAATTGATCTGCTACCCTGAACAAATGATCTCTTCGATAATATAGATGAACTTGCCCCCCTAGAAATGTACTCATCCAACAGTGTGAAAGGTTCAACCAATAATGGAGAATATGTTTCCTAGATTTAAATGAATGCACCCATATTTGTATTGAACTCACCCAACGAACCAATACTCATTTCTTCTTGAGAAAATTGACCCGCTCAAGAGAGATTTGACCCACACACAAACAACTCAACTCTCATACAAGAAAAACTCAACTACAATTAAAGAACTCATCCACCAACAAAGAAATATTTTCTACAAGAAGGTAACCACTACTACAAATGAAGCACAATAAGAATATCTAAATGATCTCCTCTCAATTACTAGCTAGGGTGGATAGTCGCACAACTGAAAACAATCTCAAAGACTATCTAGGTTTTTTTGTCCCAAGACCCAAATCCATAAGAGCTCTCTCAATTTGATTTTAGAAAATAACTAGTGGATAATGAGAGAGGGTGCCTCTCATTTCCATTTTATCTCTCCATTGACCCTTTTGAGACCCTTTAATCCTTTTAATAAAGTAAAGTGACTTTCTAAATTTTAATTCACTTAAAACGCCTCTTTTTAGTAATTACTCAATCTCACTTTTACTAAGTTACTTTTTCACTCCCTGGACATTAAATAATTAATTAATTCCCATTTTCCAATGACTATAGCCTACATGAATCTGTTAGGATATTTCATCAATCTCTTGGAGAGGTCACTTGGAAAGGGAAATTATATTCCTCCCTTATTGAGATTGCTTGTGCTCAAGTAACTGCAAGTTCAGATGATCCAATATCTGGTGACTCTACCATGTGGCATCCTCTACTGGAAAATATCTCCACCTCATGAGGTATTATTATATCACCTTATTTCTCAATTTCCTCTCCCAAACCTCCATTACCTCCTTAGGAACCAACACTAACTACCCCTCCTAATCCAATGGAGGTAACTCTACCGAAGTAGTGACTTGTTGTCCCAATGACTTCTTGAGGAACAAAACATGAAACACATTGCGAATTTTACTCCCCTCTAACATCTCTAGCTCACAACCTACCTCAAAAATCCTCCAAACCACTACATAGGGGACATAGAAGTGAGGCTTAATATTTTCTATATTCTTCAGGGAATACTGTCTATATGGTTGTAATCTCAAAAACTATTGAAATATTGTAACTGCAAAGAGTATTCTTATTATTATTGATATATTATTCATAGGATCAATCCCCATTGTGGATTGATCATATCATTTATTGTAATAGGACCAAATCTCCTTTTGTGGATTGGTCAAAAGACAATTATAATAGGCAGAATAAGAAGTCAACCCCAACAGTTAATAAAGAGACCTAGAAATATAATAAAGGTGGGTTTACCCACCCAGTTGGAGAAGTCGGCCCTGCCAGTGAAGAGACACTTCACACATGCTAGACTTGTATAAATAAAGGAGGCTAGCGCCTCACTTAGATACAACTCACTTGCTCAGTTTGAGAGACAAGTTTTGATCTTTTACCAACAAAGGAAAGAGAGAGAGAGAGTGGCGCATATCTTGGAGATGAATTTATGTTTTAGCATAGATATCTCTTGGCATTGTATTGGCTATCTACATTAAGGAAGTTTTGTTGGGTTTTCTTCCCCTAGAGGGTTTCCCAGGATAAATGTTGTGTCTCTTGTGATTGTGTATTTCTCAATGATCTTGGATTATGATATTGTTATCTAATGAAATGAAAACATCTATAATAATGTCTTAAACATTAACATGGTATCAGAGCCAAGTTGAAGGAAGCATATTTTGCAAGAGAAAAACGTCATTATTGCAATACCTGCAAATTAGGGTTTTTCAAAAGTGAATATTTTCATACCTAAAACTATCTAGAAAGTTGTTCCCTCCCCTAAGGATCTATTTGGCATCATCATTGCACCTTTTCAGTGGCTGGATATCCTGAAAAGTGAAACCCTAGTTTCACAAAGTACTAGAAGTACCAAAAAACCAGTACCAGAAGTACCAGAAGTACCAGAGTACCAGAGGTACCAGAAGCACCAGTCCAGAAATCTGCAGATCAGATTTGAAGAAGAAAAAGTTGGATTTTCTTAGATCCAAACACACCAAGAATATCACCTCAGCCAAGTGCATCTCCTGGTAAGTTCAGTTTTTTATTCTTAGCACTTTCATTTTTCCATCATTTTCCTAGCTCCAAGTAGAGATGTCTGCGAACATTAAGCTTGTTGACAAGTTAGAAGGAGTGGAAAAATTTTGTGCCTAGAAGTATAGGATTGGCCTCATTCTTGAAGAGAATGACCTAGGATTCATCAAGGAAGAATTACCGTTACCCGAAGATGTTGTAGAAAAGGCAAAGCATCAAAAGGACACAATAAGGGCTAAAAGAATCATTACAGATTAAATCAAAGACCATCCGATCCCTTATGTGTCATCTAAGAAGACCCTGCAAGAAATGTTTGATGCCTTGACCAGACTATATGAAGGAAAGAAGATAAACTGGAAGATGAATCTTAGAACCCAACTGAAGAATACAAGGATGCAGAAAGGAGAAATGATTCAGGAATATTTCTCCAAAATCTCATAATTCAAAGAATAGCTAGAAGCTATTGGATATACCATAAACGAAGAAAAACTTATAATGACGGCCCTAAATGGTCTCAGAAGACCTTGGGATGATTTCATCCAGACAATATGTGCCATAAAGGACAAACTGAAGTTCGACAGCCTATGGGAAGAATGCATCCAAGAAGAAGAAAGAGTAGCAAATTGAGAAGCGTTACTAGCTAAGGATGATGATCAAGCCCTAGATAATCACACCAAAGGAGGAAGGAAGAAACCCTACTTCCAAAAGGAGACTCATAAAGAGCCTCAATAATAATTCAATCATAAAGAATCTCATCCAAGGAGATTTCAGAAGAAAGGACAACGAAAGGAAAGAGACTACTCATCTGTACAATGCTATCATTGTGACAAGATGGGACACATTGTGAAGTTTTTTCCAGCCAGACGAGAAGAATACAAGAGAAAACAAAGGAGGCTTCATGCCCATATAGCCGAAGATGAAGAGCCACCCGCAAAGATGATAAGAGAGGAGATCAAAGACCATGTGTTGATCTCAGCCCTCTCAGGATCTGTAACACCTGGAGAGGACACTTGGCTCATTGATAGTGGTGCATCCAAGCACATGACGGGAAAAATAAATATTCTCTCTTATATCTCAGAGAAGAATTTTTCTCGGAAAGTGACACTTGGTGATGATTATCAGTACCCCATTAAGGGAGTGGGATAATTAAACCATAAACTGAATTCAGGGAATTCACTAAAAATGAAGGACATACTATATGTACTAGGCTTGAAGAAGAACCTACTCTCCATTTCATCTTTAGAGAAGAAAGGCTTCAGAGTTTCCTTTATAGATGGAGAATTTCTTATGTGGGCTAAGGGAGAAACCTTAAATGAATCAATATTCATTGGCAATGAAGAAAATGGATTCTATAAACTAAAGGGTCACTCGGAGGCTGCTATGACCAATGCCATTGAAAACTCATGTGAACTTTGGCATAGAAGATTAGCCCACATCAACTACAAGACGCTACCATACATATACAAAGAAATCACAGGTTTACCGGAATTCAAAGGTGACCATAAAGGCGTATGCAATGGATGTGCACAAGGGAAGAATATCAAGAACCCTTTTTTGAAGCGGGACAACAAGACATAAGGAGTCTTAGAAATCATCCATTCAGATGTGTGTGGCCCAATGCCATCATCATCCATTAGCGGGTATGTATATTATGTATCATTCATTGATGATTACTCTCATAAAACCTGGATATATTTCTTGAAGACTAAAGATGAAGTGTTCAGTAAGTTCAAGGAATTCAAAGCCTTGATAGAGAACCTTTCTGAAAGAAAGATCAAGATACTCAGGTTAGATAATGGAGGAGAATATACCTCAAAATAGTTTGTGAACTTCTGCAAAGATGTTGGAATCAAGAGGGAACTCACTACTCCCTATAATCCACAACAAAACGGTGTTGCTGAACGAAAGAACATAATCATACTGGAAGTTGTGAAGACTATGATCCATGATCAAGAGCTTCCAATGTGCTTATGGGCAGAAGCAGTGATGGCAACTGTTTATGTGCAAAACTAATTATCCCATAGTGCACTTGGGCTCAAGACACCAGAAAATATGTTCACTGGAAAGAAGTCAAAAGTAAGCCATCTCAAAATATTTGGCTGTCCAGTGTTTATTCATATACCTAAAGAAAAGAGAAACAAGTTGGACCCTTCAAGAAAGAAGGTAATATTTGTAGGATAATGTGAGGTCTCCAAGGCCTTCAGGATCTATATACCAAGTCAACATCACATTGAAATCAGCAGGGATGTGACCTTTTTTGAATATGCAGCACTCAAGAAATCTAAAATATGCCAGCTTGAAGAGGTATATGAAGAGGAACCCGTAATCCCCCATACTGCAATGAGGGATGTTCCCAAAGCTGCAAAACCAGAGAGGGAAGTCGTAACTTCCCCTAATGAGGAACTTCTAGAAGACCATGATATAGTAGAAGTGAAAGAACCTCCTCAGATGACGATCCTCCATAAAAGGAAGCCAGCCTAGGATAGAGAGATTATTCAAGATGGAGAGAAGTATGATGTTCCCCAAGGAACCATGAGACAGGTGAAAAGACCAAATCCATTCTCCAGTTATACAGATTTGATGTGTGACCTCCTAGAAGAGGAGCCTACCTATTTTGAAGAAGCCATTCAAAGGAAAGAATGGGCAGATGCCATGAAAGAGGAATACCAATCCATAATGAAGAACGAAGTATGGGAAATAGTTCCCAGACCGAAGAATAAAGATGTGGTATCCTCCATATGGCTCTTCAAAATAAAACATTCTACTGATGGAAGTATTGAGAAGTATAAAGAAAGATTTGTCGCTCGTGGCTTTTCCCAGAAGGAAGGCATTGATTATGAAGAGTCATTCACTCCTGTGGCTAGATACACTTCGATCAGGACCATCATAGCTCTTGCAGCTAAGATAAAGTGGAAGCTGCACCAGATAGACGTGAAGACAACTTTCCTAAATGGTGTCATCGAAGAGGAAGTGTATATAGAGAAACCTCAAGGATTTGAGGTTGAAGACAGGAAGTCTCATGTCTGCAGATTGAAGAAAGCCTTATACGGATTGAAGCAAGCTCCTAGATCTTGGTATGGTCGTATAGACAGTTTCTTGATGAGCTTAGGCTTTACCAAGAGTAAAACAGGCTCAAATCTCTACTTCAAAATTATGGATAATGAACCAGTAATCTTACTGCTATATGTGGATGACTTATTCTTAACTGGAGAAGAAAATATCATCGCTGAATGTAAAAAGAGACTTTCCTCGGAATTTGAAATGAAATACCTCTGCCTAATGCATTACTTATTAGGTCTTGAGGTATGGTAGAGTCTTGAGAGGATCTTCCTTAACAAAGGGAAGTACATGGTTGAAATCTTAAAGAGATTTGACATGCTAGAATGCAAGCCCATGAATACACCCATGGAAGCGAAGCTGAAGCTATTGGTCGACACATTGTGAGAATTGATTGATGCCACACTGTATAGAAAGATTATTGGATCGCTGATGTACCTGACGAACACCAAACCAGACATTTGTTTTTCTGTGAACACCCTGAGTCAGTTTCTGGTTGAACCCAGACATGTTCACTTAGTGGCTGCAAAACATGTGATGAGGTACCTCAAAGGTACAATAGATTATGGTCTTAGTTATGATGGAGATCATAATCTCACATTGAGTGTATATACTAATGCAGATTGGGCAGGAAGTGTTTCAGATAGGAAAAGCACTTCAGGATGTTGTTTCAGTTTGGGATCAGCTATGATCTCGTGGTAGAGTAGGAAGAAATCCAGTATTGCTCTCAGCACAACATAAGCATAATACATTGTTGCGTGTTCTGCTAGCTGCGAAGCTATATGGCTTCGAAAGTTGCTGACTGACCTATTTGACTTGGAGATGAGAGCAACCATGATTCTATGTGACAACCAGAGCTGCATAAAGATGACAGAGAATCTTGTATTCCACGACAGGTCGAAGCACATAGAGATCTGCTATCATTACATCCATGACATGGTACAAAGAGGAGCCTTGAAGCTCCAGTACATTAGCACGGATGAACAGGTTGCTGACATGTTTAACAAGCCTCTATCTCATGTAAAGTTTGAGTACTTTTGAGGTAAGCTTGGCATAGTCTGAAAGGACCTTCCTCGAAAGGGGGAGTAGATGTGATGTTCCTTTCTTCTAACCTAGTTGTCAGACGTAAAGAAAGATGTGATGTGTTCCTTGCTTCTAACCTATTTGTCATACGTAAAGCAAGATGTTCCTTGCTTCTGACCTAGCTATCAAATGTAAAGCAATATGAGATGTTCCTTGCTTCTGACTCAGTGTCAGATGTAAAGAAAGATGAGATGTTCCTTGCTTCTGACTGAGTTGTCCGACGTAAAGAAAGATGAGATGTTCCTTGCTTCTGACCGAGTTGTTAGATGTAAAGAAAGATGAGATGTTCCTTGCTTCTGACCCAGTGTCAGACGTAAAGCAAGATGAGATGTTCCTTGCTTCTGACCAAGTTGTCATATGTAAAGCAAGATGATATAATGAGACTAGCACTCAGCTTCTGGCTGGATAGCTATGACGTAAAGCCGGTCTAGTGTCCTGCTTCCAACCTGATGGTTGCAACGTAAAGAAGGACGAGTATATTGCTTGAGTGTTGTGACGGAAAGAAAGACGATGAGATGAGACAAGTATTGAGCTTCCATATTGACAGTTGTGACGTAAATCCAGTCTTGTATGATGATGAGCCAGCCTTGTGTTGTGATGATGATGATGTATCAATTTTTATACTAATACATATTGATGCAGATGATGATGGCATTCATTTGAGAATGATGATGTTGCTGATGAAGGCAACTTTTGATGATTTATAGATATGCCAGCCAAGATGGTATTGATGATGATGTCCTCCCATTTGATGTTGTTGATGATTTTGTCCTCTCTCTCTCGCATGATGTTGTTGAAGAATACCCTTCTTGTTAAGGGGGAGTGTTTAAATATTTTAACTGCAAAGAGTATTCTTATTAGTATTGATATATTATTCATAGGATCAATCCCCATTGTAGATTGATCATGTCAATTATTGTAATAGGACCAAATCCCCTTTTGTGAATTGGTCAAAAGACAATCATAATAGGCAGAATAAGAAGTTGGCCCCAACAGTTAATAAAGAGACCCAAAAATATAATAAAGTTGGGTTTACCCATCCAGATGGAGAAGTCGGCCCTGCCAGTGAAGAGACACTTCACACGTGCCAGACTTGTATAAGTAAAGGAGGCTAGTGCCTCACTTAGATACAACTCACTTGCTCAGTTTGAGAGAGAAGTTCTGATCTGTTACCGGAAAAGGAGAGAGAGAGTAACACATATCTTGGAGAGGACTTTCTGTTTTAGCATAGAAATCTCTTGGCATTGTATTGGCTATCTATATTAAGGAAGTTTTGTTGGGTTTTCTTCCCCTAGAGGGTTTCCCAGGATAAATGTTGTGTCTCTTATGATTGTGTATTTCTTAGTGAGCTTGGATTATGCTATTGTTATCTAATGAAATGAAAACATCTATAATAATGGCTTAAACATTAACAAAACCACCAATTCCCCCACTTCGAAAGTTTGCTCGAATATTTTCTTATCTACATAAGTCCTCTATTGATTTTGTGCCACTTGTAAACTATCCTTGAGAGCTTTAATAATGTATTAGATCTCCTAAATCCAATCCTTGGCCTTGGGATCCCTTCTATCACCAAATTCAAAATCAACAAAGGAAGGAGCATCATAGCCATATAATGATTGGAATGGTGTCATATAGATGGACATATGATAAGTGGTGTTATAATAATGTCTCCCAAAATGAAACCACTTCAAACATGCCCTCTACTTCCTAAAAACATAGTTATATAGTCATAAGATCAAGTTTTTATGCCCTCATACTTATTTTATGAGACCAATAATCGGGGTCCTTAGTATCAATGATTTTGATCCTCGAACATGTGGGTTCATTGGCCCATGATATAGACTAAACATCCATGCAGAAATAAATCCTCATGGCTTGTTGTAGGATCCTTAATTATACTCGACACCTTTGGTGGATCATTGGTGTTAGTCTAATTGTCGTAAATCGAGCTCTAGTCTGAGGACTTAACTTCTAGCTTCTCACGACAAATAGTTATCTCACCCAACCAAAGGATGGAACCATCGACTAACCAACATCCCTTAATGCTCTTGAATCCCAATGCTTAATCCTTCCTCTTGATAATACCAAGTGTTGAGGACCATAGGCTCGTCTACAGGTGTACACATTCAATATGGATCATCGATCCTGAAGTTGATCAATGATTAAAAAACAATGGGGTGATATAATATATGTCATTGATCTAGATCTCAAATCCTTTCTAGACAGTTGATTTATTCATAATCAAACTCAATACAAATTGTGGGGCCACCATGGAACTTTGAATACTATAAAACATCATCTCCACATGTCGTCTATGGAGTGGGGATTTGACATCATCCTGACATATATTGGCATTGGGATGTCGATACTTTTTACACTTCCCAACTACCAAAAAGTACATATGGATGTGGTCCACCATAAGGAGAGTTGTTGATATCCCACATCAAAGATCTAATCTCCATCTTCAATATATATTCCAAGGTTTACCATGGAAATCATATGTCTTGGGACCAGGTCTCCATGTGTCACTTCCTAAATGGAATTTATTAAATCACTCTGATTTTTTTTGTCATCGGGACCTTAGAAATTTTAGGCCCTCCAATACTTTAAAACAATTGTTTTCCACATTCCACTGTAATGAGGACCGCTGATCTAGATCTGGATCAAACGATCATGATTCTCTAGTTGCGTGCAGTGAGGAATTTAATATGATATCAATCTAATGGTTAAGACTTAACTTGATCTTAATCCAATTGTCACAATTTCTTCCTCTCCATTCCACTTATGCCACATGTGCGATACCTGCTTGTACTAAACTCCTCATATTTTTTCGATATGCTTTCAACAACATGCGTCGATCTTCTCTGTGACATACAATTGGATATCCTATTTACCCTATATCACTTGACTATATATCACCATCAATACTTTCAGTGATCGACGATTGATCTCTCTCCTTGTTGGAATAGGACACTGTCTCATAGATTTCAGACCTGGAATAAGATTCTATTACACAAGTTTACGCACGTACATTCATAATTTACACAAGAATACACAAATAATATGGAATGTCTATTACATCAAGATTGAATAAAATAAAAAATCATTGTTAGTCCTGGCACGATATTTACATATTGTCAGCCTCTTACCTCACAATGCTCACATGCTTACATTTAAACTAGAAAATAGAATATCATGGATCATTTCAGATCCATGATTCCCTCCTAAAATTGTTAACTATATACTCGAAAGGAAAAATTACCTAACTGTTTCAACAAACTCAATAAAATACTAGGATATCTCATCCTCATAACCATGTTGTGCCTTCTCGAAGTTTCACAAAATTTCAACTTTGACTTGGGGTGGTCTTGCTCCTGCATCAAACTCCTAGGATTAAAAATTTTCATGATCTCCTCATCATGTGTCTTCATTTGCTGCTATATTCACTCTTCACTCTTTTGTTTCCTCATGAATCACTAAACTTCTCCAATGCTCAATCAATGAGTTGCAACAAAGCCTCTACAGTAACAAGTCTTATACCTTGTTACACAATACCTCACTAAGATTCCCTCTTGAGCTCTTTATTTTGGTATTCTCATGTTTCTCTCCTCTCGAACCTCTTCAGTGCATGCCTTGCTATAGTTTGTTGCAAATGTACTCACTCTCTTGTAGAGAAATATTTCGCTATGCTCTTATACCACTTGATAATATCAAGTTCCCATGCCCTGATACTTATTTGATAAGACCAATAATTGAGGTCCTTAGGATCATTGATTTTGATCCTCACACCTATGGTTTCTTTGTCCAACGATATATATTGAATGTCCATGAAACAATAACTCCTCAATCCTTGTTTCAGGATCCTTAATTATACTTGACACCCTTTATGAATAATTGGTGCTAGTCTAATTGTCGTAATATAGAGCTCTAGTCCAAGGATTTAATTTCTAACTTATCGGCACCAATACTTATCTCACATGAACAAAGGCTAGAAAAAACGACTAACCGAAATCCCTTAATTATCTTGAATCTTGAGGCTTAATACTTCCTCTACATAAGACCAAGTGATAAGAACCATAGGTTCATCTACAAGTGTACACGTTCAATCTATATTGTCAATCCTAAATTTGATCAATGATTAACAATAATGGGGGGATATAATATGCACCATTGATATGGATCTCAGATCATTTCTAGATCATTGATTTATCCTTAATACAACTCAATACAAATCATGGGGACACCACAAAAATTTGAATACTCTGAAACCTCCTCACCACATGTTGTCTTTGAAGTGGGGCTTTGACATCAATCTGACCTATATCAATGTTGGGACGTCAGGAATTTTTACACTTATAAACTACCGAAAAGTACTGATGGTTCCGATCCACCATAAGGAGAGTCATTGATCTCTGGTGTCTAAGATATAATCTACAACATTCATATAAATTCCAAGGTTTACCATTGAAACCATATGTCATGGGATCGGGTCTCCATGTGTCACTTCCTAAATTGATGTTCTTACGTCACTCTGACATTTTTCGTCATCGGGACCTTGTAACGTTTAGGGCCTCCAATTCTTTAAAACTTCCATTGTTCATGATCTGATGTAATGAGGACCATTGATATGGATATAGATAGAATGGTCACAATCATCCAACTACATGTAGTGAGTAATTTACTATGATCTCAATCCAATGGTCACTGTCTCATATATTTCAGACCTCCAATATGATTCTCTCACATATTTTTACACACTTGCATTCATAATTTACATAGGAATACACAAATAATATTTCAATCTTTGTTATACCGAGCTCAAATACAATAAAAGGCCTCATTGGGCCTGGCCTGATCTTTACATCTTGTCGACATCTTACCTCACAATTCCCGCAGGCTTACATTTAAAAAAGAAAATACAATATCATGGATCATCTCAAACCCACGATTCCCTCCTAAAATCATTAACTATATGCTCCAAAGAGAAAATTACACAACTATTTCAACAAAATAAGGAAAATATGAGGAAATCATGTCCACTCAACAATGTTGTTCCTTCTCAAAGATTCATGAAATTTCAACTTTGAGTTGGGGTGGTTTTTTTCCCGCATCACATAGATACCCCTCAATCCACGTTTTCATGATCTTTGTCTGGCCATCTTTCTGAGGGTGGTAACTAGTTATAGGAGTCAACTTTGTGCCAACCAACCTGAATAACTCCTTCCAAAATGCACTAAGGAACCTCTTGTCCCTGTCATTGAAAATATACTTCGACAACCCATGGAGTCTGAATACCTGCCTAAAGAACAACTATGTGACCTATGATGCCTTATATTATGAAGATATGGAAAAGAAATGTGAAAATTTTGTCAATCGATCGACCACCACATATATGAAATATATTCCCTATACTTTAGGAAAACCTATCATAAAATCTATGGATATACTTTCCCACTTCTACTCCAGAATCAACAATGGTTTTAGTAATCATGCAAGATGGGTCTGCTCCGACTTGTTCTACCAAAAAATTCACACACTCCCTCACATTCCTCAATACATAATCCTTGAGGCCCTTCCAAGTGAACCTCTCTCGAATCTTCTTGTAAGATTTAAAGTAACCCTAGTGCCCTACCAAAAGTATATCATGCATACCTCTCATTATTTTCTCCTTCAATGTAGATTCTAGGACTAGTTTTATGCATTATTTTTAGTAGATGATGTAATCCACCAATTTTTATGTGTCATCCTAGACATTGCAATCCATCAGATAACAATAAAATTTGTTCTTGGAATACTCCACCAAGAGATGGGATTTGCGATTAGCTGAAATATCTGCAAGTGAACATATCTCAGGTTTTCTGGAGAGAGCATCAACAACCAAATTTTTATTTCCTTTTAAATACTCAATGTCGAAGTCATATGCCTACAATTTGCTAACCCAATTCTATTTCCTTTCATTCAATTCCTCTTTCCCCAAGAAGTGTCTCAAGTTGTTCTGGTCAGTCTTAACCACACATTTTCCACCTACCAAGTATTGTCTAAATTTTCCAAGGCATGTATGATGTTGAGAATTTCCTTGTCATAGATGGAGTATATTATCTCTGAGTCTACGACCTTCCTAATCTTGTATTCTATCAGATTCCTCTGCTACATCAAAATTTCTCCTATCCCATCACCTGATGCATCATACTCAAGCACAAAGGGATTATTCAAATCAAGAAGTGATAGTCTAACTGGGAAAGTTCTCATCACTTCCTTCATCCTATCGAATGTCCTTTCATCCTACTCTGTCCACCTAAATTCCCCCTTTTTTGTGATATTTGTGAGTGGTGCATCCAACTATGAAAACCCCTTCACAAACTACCTATAGTAGCTGAAAATACGAAAGAAACCCCTCAAATGTGTAAGTTTTTTGGGTGGTGGACAATCTATTATAGCATGTATCTTATATTTGTGCATCTATACCCCATGATTATTGTCCACGTGACCCAAGTATAAGATCTTTGTCATGCCAAACTCACACTTTGACTCCTTGGCATATAGTTATTGTTCCTACATGTTACTCATGATGTCATCTAAATGATCCAAGTGTTCCTCCCATGTCCTACTATATAGAAGAAGATCACCAAAGAATACTGACAAAAAATTCCTTAGCTGATTTTTTAATATGTGATTCATGCAGGACTGAAACGTGGCTAGTGTGCTGGTCAAACTGAATGGCATGACCAAAAACTCGTAATTCCCATAATGGAATTTGAAAGAATTTTCGGGAATATCCTACTCTTTGAATTTGAATTGGTGGTATCGTGATTGAACATCAATATTCAAAAAATACACTGCTCCATGCAAATAATCTAGAAGCTTGTCGATCCTAGGAATAGGGTGTACTTGTTCTTGATCACATTCTTATTCAATTCTCTATATTCAATGCAAATCCACATTGTTCCATCCTTTTTCTTCACCAAAACTACATAATAAGTTAATGGACTAGAGATAGGGCTGATGTGTCCCATCTCCAGTAGTTCCTTAATGGCCTTCTCAACCTCATCATTAAATTTCTTTGGATTCCATCACGGAGTGGTGATCATAGGTTTTCCTCCTCTTCCAATTCAATAGTATGATCAAATCCCTTGTCTGGTGGTCTCCCTGGAGGTATCTGGCCAAAACATTGATCATATTTTCTCAACAATGTCTAGATGTCTATATGATACTGATGACTATTGTCAGAAGGTTTCTCAATAGAGATAAAACACTCTGCTGCATAAGAGAAATCCACATGTATGAATATACCCTCCATTAATTCGGATGAGACAATGATGGGAGTATCATTTGAAATTACCCTCAAAACCACCTTACTACCATCTACTTCTTCGAACTCCAACTCCATGGCTTGGTAGTCAACATAATGTTTTCCTAAGGAAACAAAACATTGGACCCCCGATATGATATTAGTCTCTTACATCTCAACTACACATAAATCATTGGTCACTGTGTAGTTTCCCAATGCTATGCATAAGTGTGAGATATTCTATGTCCAAGGCATAATGCACCCACCGACTACAACTACATCAGACCCCTCAAAATACACCATATGAATTCCCCTCTTAGACACCAAGGATGTGTCGATGAAGTTGTGGGTTTCCCCACCACTAATCAGTATTGTGACCCATTGACCCTGAATTACACCACAGATTCTGAAGGTGTGAAATATGGGGAAACTTGATAGAGTGGTGATAGCTCCACTCTTGAGCTCCTCATGTAGTTTCTCAAGAGTCGAAATGGCTTGCTCATCATCTTGTACCTACTCTGCTTCCTCTTCTTCCTCACTATCTGAAAGAAATTTTAGATAGTGAACCTTACCTTTGCCCATACACATGTGTCAAAGTTCCCAAGGGTCCTTGCATGTTAATCAAAGCTTCTTTATTCTCAAATCATTATGAGTTTCCTCATCCATATCCTCCTTACCAACTCCCTCTTTCTAAAAGGTTTATTTATCTTTTCCTTTCTGTGGAATGAATGGTTTGGAGATTTTTTTTGTCTTTCAAACTACATCCTCCATGTTCCATGTCCTGATAATGGCATCCTGTAGAGTCTCAAGTTTGAAGTATTTTACCCAACCACAGAGTGACTAAAATAAATCCTCATTGAACAAGATCATTGATATCTAATAAGATATAGTTTTCATTGTGACCACAAGCCTATAAAACTCAGTGATGTAGGAATTTAGTGTCCCAACTTGTTTGAGTTGTGCCAAATATCTAAAATGTAATTCTGGATCCTTCCTGTCAAACCTCTCCATCAACTTATGTGTCAAGTCGATATAGGAAGTGATGATATCATGTCCCATAGTGACCAATCCATGGTGCCACCACTCATAGGCCTCCCCATCTAAGTAAAAGGTAGTGAATTTAATCTCTTCTTCCTCTGTGATTGGGTTAAGTTGGAAGTGTGTGTCCAAATTATTCATCCATTCTCTAGTTTTTCACTTGTTTGAACCATTGAAGAAGGAAATGGTGAGCTTCTGAAACTTTCTCATGAGTTCGATGTTTTGTTGGCCCTTGTGGGCCTCCCTTGGTCTTTTCGTGTACTTGATATTGTAGTAGTTTTGCATTGATATGGCTGCCTGAAATTCATCACCAAGAGCTTAGTATTCCCTTCAATAATCATTGAACATTTCACCTTTTACTTGCTTCCCTTGATTCCTTATTTGTTGGTTCCCCGTAAACTGAGGCATAAGAGGCATGAGAATTATTCTACCCATGGTCCTAGTGCCAAATTGTGTAGGAATATGATTGTTGCTACCTTATGTGCGATTTCCATTGTTCCCATTGGAAAGAGCCCTAGCTTATTTATAATATATTAATCCGTCCTGAATTTTGGAAGCTCAATTTATCCCAATAAAATGGAAACACTATTGACATTGGACTTACTGGGTAATGAAGAATTCAAAGCTCGTGCTATGAATTCAATGGGACATAACGCTATTTTTGCAAAAAAAAATAAAATCAAATTCTTGTTTTGTTTTCCTATATTTATATGATATAGCATTTTGACGTAAAGGCATGGGGAAGAAGGAAAAAATATTGATATTGGACTTACTTGGTAGTGCAGAATCCAAAGGTCGTGCTAGAATTTCATTGTAACATAGTTATGTTTGAGTTTTCTTTTTACAGGAAAATAGAGAGAGAGAGAGAAAGATAAGTAAAGTAAGGATAAGTATTGAAATTTTACTTATTTCCAATACTTAAAAAAAGAATCTTTGTTTATAAATTTTACAAAAAATTATCTATCCATTTTTTTTGTTATAAAAATATTTTTACATTTAATTTTAAATTGTTTATGGTTTCTTTAATTTTATGTTTCATATATATATATATATAATTTTACATGTTAATTTTCTTTTTAGATTGTTATTTAATATATATTAAGTAAAAGTTAAATAAATTTATAAAACACCCTTATGATAGTTGGTGATTGAGTGTTCAAAAGTTTGGCTTATTTCTCTAGATCATGAGAATTTGTTATTATTTTAGCAATGCTGATTTTTTTCTTTACACTAGTCATAACAAATAGATACTTTTGATCTTCTAGATTAGGGTTTACCCTCTAATTCTTCACCCCACCACAATTTCACTTTAAATTTAGATATAATAATGTTTTTAATATTATCCTTATCATGTAAATATATCTCTTACTTTATTCCCTAATGCTTTAGCTAAAAATGGACATCTTTATATCGTCCACGGAAAAAATAGCCGTTATATTTTGACTCAATCGAATTGAAGAAAAAACTTAATAATATAAAACTCACAACAAATCAAACAACAGAAAAAAAAAAATACAAATATAGAGATTTTTTTTTAATTAATCTCTTATTTAAGAAATTTATAATTTACAATAAAGAATTGTTTTTTTTTGAATAATTTCTTATTAAACAAACTATAATTTATAACATGATTTTTTTAAAGATTAATATCTTATTTAAAAAATTATAATTTACAATTTATTAATTTAAAATTGACAAACCATTTTATGTGAAGATAAAGTGAAAAGCAATAAAAATATCCAAACATAAAAAATCGTTTATGTTCATAAGTAAAAATGAATATCAAATTTCAACATAAATTTAAAAGTTTGATTAAAATTATTTAATGATTCTTATTTTTCTCAAAATTTACAATTAATAGAGGGGACGAAACATGTGCGGGAGGGATGCTCTATACCCCTGAGGAAATTGAGAATTAGACTTCTATTCGAATGATTCTTGAAGTAACCACGAATAATAAAGTTTAGGTTTATGCAATATACAAGTTAATTATATTTTAATAGGTAATATATATAACATGGAATACAAGTTAATTACCTATTGGAAATGGGTACGATCAATGATTTTTTAATTTAAAATTTTAATCTGATAGCTAATAATTAAAGATGTTGGCATATTCTTAGTCGTCCTCCCAAATCAATGAATGTGATTATGAATGTGATTTACTCTTCATAACTTTCTTGTATTTTTGAATACATCCATTAACCTGTTCACTTTTTAACATTTACCTAATCATATTAAGAAATTACTGTAGCACCATATAATTGCCACCTTTGGATTATTAACGGGCACTACTTCAACTTCCTCCTCAACTGTCCATGCTCTCAGCTGTCCGCTCATTTCATAGTTGATATCTGACCGACCCACCAAATGTTTCATTTTCAAACATGAATATCTTTTGGCGTTCTCAACCACGAATTAGCGACTATGCTAATCATATACTCTTATAAATTTTGATAAGTGTATATAATATTATTCAAAATCTCAAGACTCTCGAAAAATATTAAATACATATATTATTTTGAGTGCAGGTTAAGCACATACTCTTATAAAATTCGATAATTACATATAATATTATTATGACTTTCTCAGAAATATTAAATAAATGTTAAATACATATAGACGGAATACATGTTAAAGATATACTCTAACAAAATTTGATAAGTACATATAATATCCTAATAAATAATATATATGATGAAATACATATTAAACGTATTATGTTATAAAAATTGATATATAAGATGTGATACATCCGTTGACGACCCATACGGGCTCCAATAGACGGGGTAAAAGAAAGGATTTAATATTAAGAAATATTATCTCAAATAATTGGCATGTAAATTATTTTAATGTTGTTCATTTTTTGGCATATAAGATTTGTGGAGTTTTTAACATGTATGTGCACAAGTGCACATTAAATGTTAATTAATTGACATGATTCATATAAAGATGATGGTGATATTCATTTTATAAATTCATTAACACTAGTAGTATGGTTTCAAATGATAATGATATTGTAACTTGGGGAGCAGAAGTTTTGTACTCATTGAGTGTATATAAAATGATAAGTAAATTTTATTTACAATCAAATCAATTTGTTATACATTTAAAAAGAGATGTTCTTATATGATGATGATTGTGATTAATGTCCACTAAGACCAAATTGGTCTATTGAACCTTAAGAGGATAAGTGATTACTTGTTATTCTTTATAATTTTGTTTCTGTGCTCAAAAAGTATTAAGAGAAGTTTTCCAAGATCACCATATTTTTGTTGAGTTAAGAGGTTAGGAAGGTTGGTAGTGTGACAAATATTTTGAAAATGAGAACTAATTTGAGTATAGGCTAGACAATCTAGAGAAAGTGATTTTCATCTTCAACCTTCTTAGTGTCACAAAGGTGACACACTCTTTCATCGCATAGCGTTTTAAGAATTGACCAACACCCAATTTCACTATGGAGCTCATGAGAATTTGTTCTTATCTTAGAAATGCTCATTTTTTTCTTTACACTTGGCAAAATAGATAGATATTTTTGATCTTCTATATTAGGGTTGATTACATCCTTATAATACCTTAATTTTCTTTTTTCTTCTAACTCTTTATCACACCACATTTTCTACTTAAATTTTGATTTGACAATTTTTTAATAGTATCTTTATTATTCAAAATGGTGTCTTCCATGATTCCCCAATATTTTATCCAAGACCGAGCATCTTTATGCCATCCTCGCTTGAGTCGATGGTGGTTATGACTCGATTTTGAAGCAATTTTTGGAAACCTCTTGTCTTCCATGTTTTTTAACTTGTTCTTATACATTAGGTATCTAGTCATAGCCATGCTCTCTATGGGGGAGAGACTTGTTTCTAAAAGGAGGATGTGATAGGGCATATTTCCTTTAATTTTGAGATTATAGGTTATAATTTTTTTTTGTATTTGCTCTATGTTTCTCCAGGATTCACAAGAGATACTACAGCCCCAGACTTCACATCCATAAAGAATAACAGGTGTAACAAGAGTCTCAAAGAGGAGTTTCTTCTTATCCCAACTCCAAAGATCAACTAATTTACAATTGTTTTCAAGCCCATAATAAGCTTTCCATCCCCCAATAATCCTTTTCTCAATGCTATAATTACAATTGAGCTTGTGGTGATTATCAATTCCAAGATATTTGTATGAATTCACTTCCTCCAAGTTGTTGATGTCATATACAAAGGTATCATAAGGGATCTTATTTGATTTAATAATCATGACCTTAGTTTTATCAGTGTTAACAATCATACCCATATTGAAGAAAAAATCCTTGAGGATTCTTAGTTGGTTTTCAAGATCATGGGGACTCCTTTCCATAAGAGCGATATCATCGACATAAAGAAAAATATTGATGACTATATCACTAAGAGTAGCACCGACACAACCTTCTTTTTCAAAGAAATCTTCTAACTTGTCAATGTATATGCCAAAAAGGGTAGGGGACAAGGGACAACCTTGTTTGACTCCAATGTTGCAGTTAATCTCTTTTGACTAGACCTCAATATTTTTAAACTTAGCAATAATGTTTTCATACATCCTTATTGAAACAACCCTCAACTCAAGAGGAAATTTTATCTCGTCCAACCTATTCCAAAGGTTTTTCCTAGGAACCATGTCAAAATCTTTTCTAAAGTCAACAAAACAACAAGAAAGATTGGTTTTAGTATTGCGGAGATCCTCTGCAATGGTCCTAAAGGTAACAAGATGGTCCAGAGTTGAATAATATCTCCTTAACCCGGCCTAGACTTTAGCTCTTTTACCGTAAATTTCTATCCAAAGGCTAATCTTCTTTTCCAAAATAATTCCATAAATCTTGGCTAAAATCAAGCTAATCATAGTGGTCCTATAATTAGAGGGAATGTTTCTATCCCCGTTTTTAAAAATAGGAACAATGAGGCTTTTTGTCCAGGGTTTAGGGAAGCCCTTCTTGGCTTCTAAATTGAAGATCTTGTGTATGTGAGGGATAAGGATTGGCCCTCTGATTTAAAAAATTTCATCTTGGTAGCCTTCAATGTTTTTAGCTTTCCCATTTGCAATTCACTTAACCCCAAACTCTATGTCATCTAAAGAAAAAATTTATTCCTTTGTAGGGACAATAGGAATGGTGTCCATGGCATTATGGAACTCATAAAGAGTTTTAAGGTAGGAATTCCAGTCCCTTAAGGGAATCCTATTATTTTCTTTAGTATTATGTTTTAGAATTTGGCTCCAAAACTTCTTAGGATCCAACTTATATAGTTATGAAAGTTTCTCTTTCCTTTTATTGATATAGTACCTTTTTTTCCCTTTTAATTAGGGCTTTGTATGTATTGATCTTATCGAGTTTTACAGACTCATTAGAATCATCCATGATGGATTTCCTGGCAATTTTACATTCTCTATCATACCAAGGGTTGGTCTTTCTATTATTCTTTTTATAGGACACATCGAAATAGAACTTGTTAATAGAAGTGGAAAGGGTAGTTGTAAAATTATGATAGAGTTCTTCAATGTTGTCCTTATAAGTTAGGAGATTTAATTTACTATTTAAATCCTTTAATAAAATGTCAACTTTACTTTTTTCAAAGTGCAAATTCCTTTGATTATCATAATTCTCTTCAATGGCGCTCCTATGCACAGAAATTTTTAGAGTTACGGTTAAACGTTTATGATCAAAGTTAGGATCATGGTCATTTAAAAGGTCAGAATTTGTTATTTGGTTGGAAACAAGGATATTAGATATCACATAATCTACAATACTACTACCTATCCCAATGAATACAATTCATCTAGTTAGAGTTTGGTCACTTCATTACTCCATTGCAAATTATTAGGTCTTGAGAGTTGTAGAGCTTGACCAACTCACTACCAAAAAAATTATCAATTAGTTCTTCAGAGCTTCTTTTGTAGCTATTAGATAAAACAAGGTCCTCATCTAACCATAGATGATTATGGTTTGAGCCATTACTTAAAATAGTAATGTGTTTAGTTGAGGTCCTGGCATTAAAGTCTCCTAGAAGGAGGATATTGCCTTCATTTTTCAAACTATAAATATCTTGTTCTAAATTATTATAGGGACAATTGTTATCTAGATTGTTTTTCTTATAAAAAGTGGAATTAATAGGTGAAAAATATAAAATTCCTATATACATCTTCTTAGCATTGATGTCTAAAATTTATATTCAAATGTACTGATTGAGAGGGTCAATCTTATGAAGTTGAATGTGAGGGGAAATGCTCTTTCTAATATAACAAGATATGCCTCCTATCCATCTACGGTGGGATTTGTTGTTCCATGCTGACCACAAGACAAATCCTTCTATGTTAGGGACCTTAGACTCCTCATGATCCCAAGTTTCAACTAGAGTTATGCATTAAAAAGATGCAATTTTAGTAATGAAGAATCACAATTGTAATAATGTTTTTTTATAGAGAGTGATAATTTTAGAAAAAGGTTTAAATCTTATAATATTTAGAATTTTTCATTTTTTATCTTTTACACATCTATTATATTATTAAAATGATTTGTGGAATCTATTTATCAATCTTGTATATTATTTGTTTTTTATTTAATAATATGTTTTCAAGGCTATAAAGTTTATTATAATTTAATTGTTAATGTTGAGAAAACTCTTAATTAATT
>JZKD02S0418870.1:96051-123473 GCA_000966675.3 Picea glauca | reverse complement strand
TCCAACAATTGGTATCAGATTCGGTGCCTTTGATCAAAGGTAGATCCATAATCTTGAACATGACTAGTCATGATGGAAGTTCAACTAATAGACCCCCTCAATAAACTTTCCCTTTTGGAAAATAAGAATGAGAACACATTTAATGTCTTTGGGTGATGATGTTTGGGATGTTGTTGAAACGTGATACGTGAAGCCTATAGTCTTGGCCTCAAAAGATGATAAGATAGAGTTTATCTTTAATGCAAAAGCAATGAATGTCATCCCCACTGGACTTGTTGAAACCGATTTTGTCAAATTCATGCACTGTGATTCAGCAAAAGTTATGTGGGACAAGATGATAAGTAGTTATGAAGGTAATGAAAAGGTGAAAGACGCAAAAATTCAGACTCGCAAACTAAAATTTGAGCAGTTAAAGATGGATGAAGACGAAACTATCAGTAAGTAATTCTTACATATAGAATAACTTGTCAACACTATGAAAGGCCTAGGTGAAACGATAGATGAATATTTTCTAGTCTAGAAAGTATTAAGATCTCTTCCTGATAGATTTAACTCAAAGGTCTCTCCTATAGAGGAAATAACTAATCTCAAAATGTTGAAACTAGATCAACCTTCTTGGAACCCTAACTGCTTATGAAATGAGAATCACCAAAGGTAAATCCACTACAATAGAGGCATGTTTTAAAGTATATAAAAACACAGACTCCAATATAGATGAGATTGAAGAAAACTTTGTGAGAAGACCGAAGAAAGGATTAGGCAAATACAAAGGTAAATTGTCATTCAAATGTTTCAACTATTGTAAGATAGGTCATTTTTCATATAAGTGTCCTCACAAAAGAAAGGATCATACATGTGACGATGAAGAGAAGCACAAACACAATAAGGTATATATAGAGAATAATTTTAAGAAGAAAATCATTTGTGTAAACAATGATGACAATCCCTTAGATGATGAAAGCAGTGACTCTTCTATTGAAGATAAAATAAATTATATCATGTTAATATATTTACAATATCTAAACACTAAAGATACAGGAAGGGATTTTGTTGATTTTGAAGCAGTAGTATATCTTGAAGGAGAACTTGTCAGTTCCATGGAAGAGATTGATAGATTCATAGAAAAGAAAAGAAAACAAAAACAGTTACTACTCAAGTATGAGAAAACATGCAATGAACCATCTGAAGAAATTTCTTTGTCGAAGGTTAAGTTAGAATAAGCTAAGAATATTGAAGACATCCTCAAACAACAATTGAGGGAAGCCAAAACAAAAGGTGAAAAATTGGAAGCTGAAGTAGTGGCTGTCAGAAAAGATGTAGAGAAATTTTAGGCCTTATATCATCAGAATCTGACAAGTATTAAATCCTCAGAGGGATTAGCCTCCATTCTGAATCAGCAAAGGAATTGAAAGTTGAAAACTGGTTTGGGTTATGAA
Organism: Picea glauca; assembly: GCA_000966675.3. Classification (NCBI taxonomy): domain Eukaryota; kingdom Viridiplantae; phylum Streptophyta; class Pinopsida; order Pinales; family Pinaceae; genus Picea; species Picea glauca. Next base: position 122,037 of record JZKD02S0418870.1, on the reverse strand, counting down.
GAGGGATCAAGTAGTGGTCATACAAGCAACAAATAATCCATCAATTTTGTCAAAGCTACAGCCATTGACAACAACAAACTTGCAGATACAAAGGAAGAGAAACAATTGCCAAGGAGGAGTGAAGGAAAAGCTACTAGAATTGAATATGTAGAACAAATAAATAATAAACCCTCTGCTCAAGGACATCATCAACATGGAAGAAATCGACCTGCTCAAATAAGACAACCATTTTTCAAGTACAAATATTTTTTCTATGGATATTGTTTTTATTGCTTTAACTTTGGCCACAAAGCTTTAAATTGTTCTTTAAGATTTAGACATGAGAAATCAAGACAGCCAAGGAATAAATATTTTCCACAACAAAGAATGAGACATCTAATTAACAAACAACCACAGACTGCAAATCATGTGATGGATGGGAAAATGATGCAGACTACACATAACAATCATTATGATCCTTTATTCAATGAACCAGAATGTTACATCTGTCATAATTATGAACATAAAGTTGCAGACCATCCCTTAAAAAACTATAAGCCATATTCAAATCATATAGATGAAAACGACAAGGTTTGGAAGAAGAATGAAGATAACAAGTGTGGATTAGTGTTGTCAGCTCAAAAAAAATAAGACACTAGGTATATTGACAATGGATGCTCCAGTCATATGACAGGTGACAAAAGTATGTTTCTATTACTCAAAGAAAATAAATCAGGGAATGTGGCCTTTAGAAATGATGCTCTGGGAAAGATCAGAGGTAAAGGTCTAGTAAGTTTAAGTAATGGAAGAAGAAAATCTCAAGATGTATTATTTGTTGATGGTCTAAAGAATAATCTTCTTAGTGTCAGTCAAATATGTGACAGAGGATGTGAAGTCACTTTCACTGCCAAGAATTGTAAAATAAAGATAGTAAACACAAGGGAGTTGATTGCAAAATAGGTTAGAACTAAAAACAATGTATATTTTCTGAAGGAAGATAAGGAGAAACATCATTTAAGAAAACTTGATGAAAGTTGGTTATGGCACATAAGGCTTGGACACCTGAATTTTGATCATATTGTCAAACTGAATAATCAAGGCACTGTGAAAGACCTTCCAGGAATAACTAAGCCTAATAACTCTGTATGTGAATCCTGTCACATGGGGAGGTTGACTCATTCTCAATTCAAATCAAAGAGTTTCACATCTTCACAAAAACCATTTCAAATTGTTCATATGGATCTGTGTGGACCATCATGAAAGGAAGGAACTAGAGGAGAACATTACTTTATGTTAGTCATTGATGTCTTCTCCAGACTTCTGTGGGTTTCCTTTCAGAGAGAAGAATCTGATGCATTTGAGAAGTTCAAAAGGTTTAAGGCGTTAGTTGAGAATTAGATAGGAAGGAAGTTAAAGGAAATTTGCTCAGATAGGGGAGGAGAATGTTTGTCAAGAGATTTCAAAGAATTATGTGACAGACATGGAATTAAAAGAGAATATGTTATTCCAGGTACTCCTCTAAAAAATGAAGTTGTAGAATGCCAAAATAGATCAGTTCAGTAGATGGCAAGGGCTATGATGAGTGGAAGGAAAATTTCACAAACCTTCCAGGTGGAGGTTGTTCACACGACTGCTCATATTCTAAACAAAGAGCATCTAAGGCCGAACAGTGATAAAACTCCATATGAGTTGTGGTTTGGTCTACCTTCATCAATCAAACACTTCAAAGTATTTGGAAGTAAATGCTACATCAAGAATAATGATGATCATCTAGGAAAATTTGATAGTAGAGCCTATGAAGGTATCTTCTTAGGATATGGAATGAATAGTAAAGGATACAAATGTTTTAATAAAAGAATGCATAAATTAGTAGACTGTATTGATGTTCAATTGATGAAGAAGCTCCTGTAAAAGATCAATAGAGAATAAGCACTAAGTCATATGAAATAGATGATGAGAATAATGAAGATAAAAAAACAACGAATATCAAATTCACAAGAAGATGATGAATCAGGTGGAGAAGAGACACCCATACAAGAAGAGTCAAGACAACAATCAACATCAAATCCTTCCTCTATAATTCCTCAAAAGAATCATCTTGTAAGTCAAATAATTGGTGAGAAAGACAAAGGTGTACAAACCATGAGAAGGATAATCAAAGACACCAAGCAATCACATATAGCCTTCATATCCATGGTGGAACCTAGAAACTTTAATGAAGTCAGTGAAGACGTAAATTGGTTAAAATCAATGAATGAGGAACTGGACCAGATTGAAAAGAATGTCACTTGGGAACTCGTTCCTAGGCCAACAAATACAAATGTAATAGGATCAAAATGGGTCTACAAAAACAAGATGAATGAGCAAGGAAATATTGTAAGAAATAAGGCTAGATTAGTTTGAAAATGATATGCTCAAATAGAAGGACTGGATTTTGATGAAACATTTGAGCTCGTAGAAAGATTAGAAGCTATTAGAATGTTTCTTGCCTATGCATGTCATAAATAGTTTAAATTATATCAAATGCATGTCAAGTCAAATTTTCTAAATGGAGATCTAAAAGAGGAAGTCTATATGGAACAACCAGAGGGTTTCCAACTGTTATATAACCCTGACTTTGTTTGCAAGATGAAGAAAGCCTTATATGGATTCAAACAAGATCCTCATGCCTGGTATTATAGAGTGGATAAGTATCATCAAGACAAAGGGTTCAAGAAAGGAACAATTGACAACAATCTTTATATCAAAACAGAGGGTAATGATCTACTCATTGTGTTTGTCTACGTAGATGACATCATCTTCGTAAGCAATAATTCTCCATTGGTACAATGGTTTTCTTATGCCATGCAGTCTAAATTTGAAATGTCTATGATAGGGGAACTGCCATTTTTTTTTGGCCTGCAAATTACTTAGAGGTCTGAAGGAACATTTATTTCTCAGGAGAAATATCTAAGAGAAATGTTAAAAAGGTTTCAAATGGAAGATTCTACACCTATGAGCACACCTATTGTCACTAGATGCAAGTTAAGAAAGGATGATGACTCACTTGATGTTGATCAAATTTCATATAGGTCTATGATAGGTAGCCTATTGTACATCACAACATCCTATCCAAACATAATGAATGTTGTTGGAATGGTAGGAAGGTATCAGGCTGCACCTAAACAGTCATATGTTAGCTGTCAAAAGAATATTCCGATACTTGAAAGGAACAATGAACTATGGCCTATGGTATCCTCGAAATCAGGATTTCCAACTATCAGTCTATTCAGATGTTGATTGGGCTAACTGCGTGGATGAAAGGAAAAGAACGAGTGGGGGATCATTCTTCTTAGGAGATTATCTTATAGCATTGTTGAGCAAGAAGCAAGGCTCCATTTCCTTATTGAATACATAAGATAAATACATTGCAACTACTACTTGTTGTACCTAAGTATTATGAATGATTCATACACTTGTAGACTTGGAGGTAAAGTATAATGCACCGATCCCAATTCATTATGATAATACTAGTGCAATTAGTGTGTCAAAGAATGTTGTATTTCACTCCAAGACCAAGCATATACCCATCAAGTATCACTTATTGAGGGAATAGGTAACTGTAACACCCCTCTCTCATGACAACAAGCTACGTACAACAGGTCAAAAACCAATTTGTGTTAGGAAAAATAAAAAATCAAGAACATGGCTCCCGAGGAATCATTCACAGAACTCAACATCTAACATTAACATTCCATTTTATATAGGCAGTCTGTAGTCTACTAAAGTCCCTTGTTAAAAAATTCATGGCGCATTAAAAGTTGTAAATTCCTCGCTCGTTAGTATGATGATGAGGCATGCTAGGTTTCTAACCCATCACATGACTACATATGTGAAGGCTTAAGGTGAACGAATGTACACACAAGATGCATAAGGAAAACTAAACGCAAACACAAATTAATCATCGCCTATAATTGAGGTGCGAGAATATCGTCAATTAATTCATTACGCAAGATCTAAGGTCTCACAATCGAACACAACTTAAAAACTTATTACCCGCAAGTATTCTAAGGCCTCTAAAATCATTCCTTACATCATTATTTCCCTGCACGTGAGGCATCTAGGGACTATCATTACTCACACTAAACTTATGCACACAAGAAATCTACCTTCTAATACATCTCATCATCAACATGGACTACGCAAGAAAATCTAAGCCACAAAAAAAAAAGCACCAACTTAGGATCGAGCACAAGGCATCATTCATTTAACTCGGCGCACACACTCCATCTATTACTATCACTCTGGATACTACAATATTTGTGTGAACTTGCCTATATCCATTACTATTGGCGCAACGAATTTAATTACTAAGCTAGACATCATCACACGAGGTAACCTAAATTAGTGACCACCTAAGGTGATGCATTCTTTAAAAGGGGTAAAATAACAATGCACATGTGACAAGGGGGATTTCCCCAGCCATAAGCATTGAAGTTGTAAATAAGGTGAATACTACCATAAGCCACATGGTACAAGTTAAAAAAAAAACCTTTAATCTTAAGGTTCATCATCAATTTTTGGATGGGATTCCAACACAATAAGAATTCCAACATTTATGACTATATTAACACTGAAGGTGGATACTAGTATTTATAATTAACAACAATGAAGGTGATTGCCATCAGTTATGATTAAAGGGTGAGTAAAAGTGAATGCTGAATGGATGCCATCATTTAATTGAAGATGAAATCCATCTCAAAAAAGTGAAATCGCCCCTTTTCAAAAAGGTGAATGCCATCAACACAACAAAATTTTGAAGTATAAAAAGCAACAAAGGTGAAAATCGATGTCAAAATTCTGAAATTCACTGTAAACAGTAATCAAATACGAGAGGATGTCCAATCTTGTTTTTGTACCTCTGTTAAAATCCAACCCATAGTTAAGACCATTTCCCAAAAATAAATAAGGCATTGGTTGTCTGTCAGTTTAATTAATGCACAGTTATGGCTAGCTAGCAACCCCAGAAAAGAGGATTCACTGCCATTAAAAGAGGCAGTGTTAAATCTGCCTCGCCCGCTCAATGATCCCATTTGTTGTTTAATATTTAGGGTTATGGTATCCATTGAATTCGCAGACATTCCATATTACAACGCAAACATATATGGTTCTGAAATTACGTAGACATTCCAGAAATTCCAGACATTCTAATAATGTAAACATTCCAGACAATGTTGTCTTTCATAAATGAAATTTAAGGGCATTGCAAATATAAAATGTAGATATATAAATATCGTATATGTAAAACGCAGATATACAAATATCATAGATATAAAACACAATTATCATCTATATACACTCACGCTGTCAAAATTTATAGTGATACGAAATGCAGATACACAAATTTGTAGTGATATAAGACACAAATATAAAGTCAATATTCATAGTGATAATCACAGAGATAAAAACTGTGCATTATGCCAATAAATCATGGGTCAGAAATAGTGCAAAGTGTCAATAAAATTGTGGATCATAAATCGTTCTTTCCGCCAAAACAATCATGGATTAAGAACTGTGTAGAGGGTGTTTATTTTCTACAACTAGATGGGTTTTATCATCGCTGCCAAGCATTTCGTTCCTGTGCATTATCATTCAAAATCATCGAGTTTTAATAATGAAATTTGTTGAGTTTAACATAAGAAATCGCATTTGATAAAAGTAAATGAAACACTGTCAAGAAGATTCAAGCTCATTAATAAGATAGAAAATCCCTGTCCATTCTCATTTTAAAGTGTATAAGCGACTACGGTCAAAAATAAAAATCGTTGTGCAATGAAGGATAAATTCGCAGTCTATAAATGTATAAACAAAGGGTAAATTTGTAGGGTAAAATTTGCCATCAATTGTATTAATTTGCAAAGGAAAATTGCAGGCCAGATGGATTAAATATGTAGAGAAATTTCACCATCGAAATGTAATAAATTGCAGAGGAAAATAATTTCGTGGTTGAATGCTTGCAGGGAGAAAAGATAAACAATATGCAGAGGTAGTCAATCGCAATAAGGTGCAACACAATAAATCAACCAGGAACAATCAACAAGGGTAGAAAACTGGGAAAAAACATCCTTCGCTCATCATCCATGCACAAAAAAGCAGGGCATTAGAATCTATAGGTCACTATGCACTGAAGGGACGACCGTCGATTCGGCTCCTAGCCGACTTCGCAGGCATGGAATGATGATCTAGGGATGAGGATGAAAGATAAAGAACAATATCTTCATAATAATGAATAAAACAAAACAGAACATTCATAGCAATCAGGGATCGATTGATAGGAAATCAATTCAATGCAGCGAGAGTAAAGCTATGATGAATTTAAGTTCTCAATTAAAAATGTTGAGTAAAACACATTTTTTTTTTACACAATAGAAGTACAGTAACGAAAGTGCAAGCAAAATATTAATCTACCATTCAAAATAAAAGCATGTGTATCGTAGCCCCTTGGGGGGAAGCTCAATTGGCAAGTGTCGTGAAAATGAAGTTCCATGAGGTTTTGAGTTCAACTCCCCCCGACTTACAATGTGTGTCGTGTATGGGGCCTCGTGGGCACACCTGGAGGTTATAGTGGTAGCAGTTGGATAACACGGCCACATGTAATGCGAGCACATGCCTAACAAGTTGTTGATTCCTCCAGATATAAAAAAAAAAGCATGCGTACCATAGCCCAAGGTGACAACTCTGAGTCATTGTCCTGTGTGTGCTCCATCCATCTCCTACTTGTCAACCATTGAGACTTCACCGATACCTCCCATCCAATGCTAGGGGTACTCTTCTTCCCCCTTAGCCCCTGAGCCACAAAGGGGCCATGCACACTAAACCAAATAACAACTAGCAACCAGATTGCCTCGCAAGGTCGAGCTACCACTCATTACCCAAGCTGGGTATCCCAACTCCCACAAGATAAGTCAGTCAAGACAAAAATTCTACAACGTAATGTTATGCATAAAATATCATATCCATACGCCTCCTACTTCATCCATTTTATAGAGTTTCTAAGTGATTTATTTCCCAAATTACCATTTAATTTATTTTTCATTAATTTAATTCAGAAAAAACTTCCCCATACACATGTCACCCATCCCGCTGGTTTCACTAGAAATTAATTTCATTAATTATTTAATTACTCCTATTTCCCTCACCCACCTAAAAGAATTCCTAAAATCGCTCCTAGGTGTCTCCATATTCCCTTGCACATTTTAAATGACTTATGCCCTTACTAAATTCCTAGTTTAGTTGAATTTTAGAAGGTTCTTAAGGAAAGATTCCTTACTATGTCAGACAATCAACTTTTTCCTTACTCTTCCCTTTTTCTTTATGTTTCCCCCTTTTTCCCTTAGTTTCCTATTCTTTTAAGTTTCCCTCTTTTCCCTTCTTAACTAAAACTCAAATTAGCAAGTGTAGAAAAAACACCTTTTACACCTTTTTCGTTTTAATTAATAAATTTTAATTAGCATATGTAGAAAAAAAATCAATTCCCTTTTAAAATTTTAATCCTTCAATATAATTTGATTTTAATAAATTAATTGAATTTCTTACCCCCTTCTCATCACATGTTTAAGTATGATTATATTATTTTTTACCATAGGTATCACTTAGACCTTGATTTTAATTTCCTAGGTTGGGTGACATTTTTATTAGGGAAATTGTTTATTTTAAATCTCACTTATCCCATCATTCATTTTAAGGCCGACTAGGTTTATTCACATACCCATTGAAATCATGAAGTGCCCTTCAGGATGCACTAGGTTCTCCAAGGGTACCAATCCTCTTTTTCCATTTCCCTTGCATGACATGCCCTTCATGACGCACTACGTGCTCCAAGGGTCCCACTCGCCTCTTGAATGACTTGGTAGACATAAAAAACCTCTGGAGTCAATAATCTTCTAGGTGGTCATGTGGAAGACTAAGGGAATCTAAGGAATAAGGCCCCTGCCTTATTGCACACCCCTTAGAATCATCGTGAGTGACTATCTCTGTTTGCCCTCACGACATTGTGGGTCTTTGCGAACTAGGTAATTGTTAACCTACAGTTTGAGACACAACGGGAGTGATAGTATGTTGTGGCAAGGTTGTTGTCCACGTGATCTAGGTGGATATCGGTGACCACCTACCTTTTTCGACTAGCCCAAAATAGTTTTCTTGCAATTTTGGCAATTTACTTATTTTAGCAGCTTTTAACTTCCGGGTCCAATTTGAGGGCCCAAATGAAGGTTTTTCGAGATCAAGGTTCTCAATGATAGCCTACGGCATGATTGAGCCCCCAAAATGAATCTCCTTGAGGATACCTTTCCAACAAGCTATCATACACCTAAAATAGAGATCGTATGCAAACATTATGACCCCGAGAAGTTAATGTACTCACTTACCCAAACGGGGAGCACATGGCTTTTGGCGCTTCATCTCCTAGGGTTAGGTTTTTGGATGTCTAGGGTTTTTGGCATTCCTGTTTAATGTAAAAAGGATTTCAGAGCCTCATTATAATGATCTTCTTGTGAATGTGAGTAGCTATCACATCTCTTCTCAGAGATAAGCTGCCACCATTCTAGCGAGTCTTTCACTCTGTATTTTTACAGTCTCTGTACATTTCTTTCATTAATAGAAATTGTGTATTACTGTATATCTATGTTTATGGTTTCATCTCTGATAAATTTATGTTATATTATTGAATATCTATGATATCTCTATGCATTTCTTTATTATATCTCCACTCTTATTTCGTGTCGAAAATAATCTAGATTAGTGGTATCAGAGTAGGCTTATCTTGATCATTTTTTAGTGCATGTCCCCAATGAGGTGTGAGTATAGAAATTTGGGTATCGATCCTGTCTCTCTTGAGGACAATCGCTCTCGCATACCCAAGAAAACCTCAATGGTGGAAGAAAATAAAAATGACGGAGCAAACGATCCTATAAGTCTATTGCTTGAGCAAGCTCTCACATGACAGAGGGACAAAATGATGGAGAATTTTTCCCACATCCTTCAATGTCTCCCGATAGCATCAGGTGCATATTCATCAAGTGGCTACTTTGGAGGAACCTCGCCTTTTAAGGTACATGTCAATTTTGATATTCCTATATTTGAAGGTCAAATAGATGTGGATGCCCTAGATAAATGGTTAAACCTACTAGAAGGTTATTGCTCTATTCACAATTTTTCTGACAAAGAAAAGATCACCTTCGCACTCCTTAAATATCTCCCCCATGTCAAACATTGGTGGGAAACTTACTAGAAGCAAAGTTCCACAGAGGAGTTTGGAATATATGGGGCCGAGCCCACTTGGGATTTTTTTGTGGATGTGGTAAAGGAACAGTATTACCCTATTGGAAACTATGAGGACCAGTACATGAGATGGACCACACTGTGGAAAGAGAGGGGCCAAGAAGTTCCGAAGTTCACCAATACCTTCCATACCTTGTGCACCAAGCAGGGTATCAAAGACTCCGAACGACATTTGGTTCTGAAATACCGTGGGGCTCTACACAAATACATACAGACTGAAATGGATTTTCTAGACATCTCATCACTCGGAGCTACTTATCGATATGCTGTTAAAATTGAGAAGAAATTTAAGCACCAAAACAAATGGGAGTTTAGGTTTTCAAATCCACAACAACCAAAGTTTGATAAATACAACCCTAACAAACAATCTCCCAAAAACCATCCCAAGCCATAACAAAATATGGGTCGCGGGAAGACAAAGAAGAACACCGAAAAATGGTGCGATTTCCACAAAATCCCCTTGCACAACACCGATGAATGTCTCTCAAAATAGTCATTAGTGGTCGATATCAAAGACAAGGAGCTGAACCCTGATTCAGAATCTGATTCCGAAAATACTGGTAAAGGACAGATCATTGATGCAGACCCTACTGCTATTTTCGTGACCGCAACAATTCAACTAGAAAAACCAATAGATATTGAAGAGGGGGAGCACCTTTTTCATTCACATATGTGGATGAAGAGGACCCCATTGCATTTTATTGTTTATAGCGGAATCTAGAAGAACCTCATCTCAGCAGAGGTCGTCAACCAGTTGGGATTGTCAACAACACCACACCTGCATCCATACAACATCGGGTGGCTTCACCAAGGACGAGATCTCCTTGTTAGCCAACAATTTCGATTATCATACGACATCCAACCCTTCAAGGATGAGGTATTATGTGATGTTTCACCATTATAGGTATGTGATTTTCTCTTGGGCCAACCATATATGTGGAGACGCCATGTTGTTTATGAGTCTCGACCACGTAGTGTCATTGTTACTTTAGGGGGTCATATCTACAGAATACCTAAGGTAGTTCTGACTACTGTTCCAACTAAAAAGTGTCACAAGGTAGTATCTCATATTGAAAAATTTATCTTCTTCACAATATGTTCAAAAGGGGAACATAAGGATACTGGAACCACTACAGCCTCTCCCCAAGCACCTTCTATCCAATAGAAGCAGGTCGACAAGGTTGCAACAAAGCGCAAAGATTCCTTCTGCACATCGTCCTCTCATGTAGCCTGACTTGTTGAACAACCTCGGCCTCAATAGATTCATGACAAACTTCCACAAACTGAGCAGCGTGACGTCTCCAACAAGGCAAGCAGCTCACCAAGATGCAGATTTAGTAAACGATTTTCCCTCTCCCCCGAGAACTCAACGCAATGGAGACCATTTCTTCCTAAGGAGGGAGGATTGATCCAGGTGGATATCGGTGGCCACCTACCTTTTTCGACTGGCCCAAAACAATTTTCTGGCAATTTACTATTTTTAGTAGTTTTTAACTTCCAGGTCCAATTTGAGGGCCCAAATGAAGGTTTTTCGAGATCGAGGCTCTGATTGATAGCCTATGGCATGATTGAGCCCCCAAAATGAATATCCTCCATGATTCATTTCGATTGAGCTATCATACACCTAAAACAAAGATCGTATTCAAAAGTTATGACCCTAGGAAGTTAATGTACTAACTTACCCAAACGGGGCCCACATGCCTTTTGGTGCTTCATCTCCTAGGGTTAGGTTTTTGGATGTCTAGGGTTTTGGGCATTCTTGTTTATTGTAAAAATGATTTTAGATCCTCATTGTAATGATCTTCTTGCAAATGTGAGTAGTCGTCACATCTCTTCTTAGAGACAAGATGCCACCATTCTAGCGAGTCTTTCACTCTGTATTTTTACAGTCTCTATACATTTATTTCATTAATAAAAGACATGTATTATTGTATATATGTGTTTATGGTTGCATATATGATACATTTCTATTATATTATTGAATATCTGTGATATCTCTGTGCATTTCTTTATTATATCTCCACTCTCATTTCATGCCGAAAATAATCCGGATCACCACACCTCTCCCTCAAAGTCTGTAGTTGGCATGCGTGACCCCTCTACTCCACATGTGAGTCTAGTCGACAAGATATCGTCAACCTACATCATCAATGGATCATGTTAGCAATAATAATCAATCATCATAACATCTAATCATATGTACATATGTCATATCAACAACAATCAAAAACCAATAGTCCACTCCTTGACTCGATCTGGAGTCTAAGGGGTTTCATCGATGCCTCTGCATCCTTGAGGTCCAAAGTCCTGCACACTCAAAAGAACCGAGTCAATAACACATGTCTATGTCAATACAAAAATATAACATATCATCATATCTGTAATGCCTCATAATCATAATCAAACGACCAATAGTATAATAATCTAGATCACTTGCAATCAAGTGTTCTCAAAGAATAAGTTCACTCAGTGCACGCAAGAGAGAGATGTTACATACACCCCTTCTTGGTCAAAGAATATTGTATTTCACTCCAAGACCAATAATATACCCATCAAGTATGACTTCTTGAGGGAAATGGTAACTAACACTATTGTTTCTTTGCATTATATTCCATCCAAAGATCAGATTGTTGATATCTTCACTAAACTGCTTTCAAAAGCTCAGTTTGAGTATCTACACCCGAAGTTGGGAGTGACCCTATTATCAAGTTAAAATAGTCTATTTGATCATGGGGAGACTGCTCCTAGTATATCTGATCAGGGGGAGCACAGAGTGACTCTCCATTTTCTTTGACATTGATGTCAAAGGGGGAGAAAAGGGTGTTGTATGTATGCTACGGTTGGAGGTCTAAGTAAAATAGTGTAGCCTATCAGGGTTGCCATCAATTACAAAGGGGGAGATTGTTTGCATGTTTATAGGAAGCATGTGGTTTTCATTCATGCCAAGAACAACAGTGACCCAAACCTCGAGAGCACAAAAGATGAGAAATCTCAAAAGAGATAGCAGTTTCCAGAAGTATAGATAAGGTCCAAGAGATGGACTCGTAGGAGGAGAAAAGGTCGAGACCCGTGAACACTTAGATATCCTTCTAATTCAATAGATTTGAATCTCAGGAGGAAGAGTGATAGTGGCCGTTGGATCACCGATCCAGAGGAACAACAACTGTCAGATTGAATTAATGAAGGATAGGATAAATGGGGAAAAATGATTGAGAATTCGATCATTGAAATTTTCGTCAGCCACTGGATTGATTTAAGTGGAAGGATAGGATAAGAAAGGGGTTAGATATGAGATCTCAATCACTTGAATTTCCATCAAATGTTGGATCGAAATAAGTGGAAGGATAAGAGAATTTAGAGGACGCACTAATCTCAATGGCTGATAATCAATAACTTAGATCTACGGTCCACAGGGCATATCAGACCCCTTGAACTTTGTGCCTTTAACTATGGAGGGGGGTTTGAGTTGGTGGTATTTCTCAGGTGGGACCGTCATACATGTCACCTTCTTGTCAACTTGGACCCCCCTCGCTCATTACCTCTTACCGCCTAACCCCCCCTCTAAGAAAATTACCAAACCACTCATACATACCACCTCCGCACTCTGACATCACACTCAAGTACCTGATACACGCCACACTCCACTATCATGCTCTGCCTCCACCTCCACTACACTACCTACACATCTCACTCACATCAATAGACCATGTTAGAAAGGACATGTGGTAGAACACGTCAGCAAGGAAATGTGAAAGACCAAATCAGTAAGGACATGTGGAAGACCACGTCAGCAAGTACACATGCAATAATCAGATGATGACAAGTGTCAAGATGAAATTGGCTCATGCCATGTCAACAAGTGATGTACAAAAGATATTTCACTTTGGGAGATTTACTTTGAAAGTTTAATCACCAAAAAATGTCAAAAGACTCGAATTCCCGAAGGACGAAGTTTCGAAATCGCTCTTAGACGTCCGATCTGAAGATCACTTCGGGTGCACTCTCAACTGTTGATCTAGTTTAGTGGAAGGATAGTGTAAGTGGAAGTGTTAACTAGAAACAATAAGTATCCACTACCTATGACTTATTCAATAGGTGACCACTCCGGAGGAGAATGAAGAAGTGATCATCCTAAAGTCCTGAAGAGATAAAGGAGCTGAGGACCATCGATCTGTAGGAGGACACATGTCAACAGATCATGTACTTTGGGTGAAACACTCTGGGAGAAATCAAGTGTATAGGAGTTGAATCTCTCAAAGGTTGAATTCCTAAAGTAAAGGAGGACTGTTGATTTGAGGAGGACACGTGGCCGGTTTCTTTGGACTCTGGCTAAAAGCGTTCTGCGAGAATGTGAAGGTTGAGAATTGAAATCTCCAAAGCCCGGAGTAGTGAAGTAGATCTTGATCATTTATCGAGAAAGGGGACACAAGACCTTTGATCTAGTTGAGAGTTAAAATCCCTGAAGTAAAGGCAAATCCTTCGATTAAGGAGGACATGTGTTTGCAGATCACCAACTCCAAAATATTGTCATATGGGAAAAGAGAGATTTGAGAGTTTAAACTCCCGAAGACCAGAAGGCCGAAAGTTGTTGATTTAAGAAGGTTAGATATGATCCGTTAGTTCAAGAGCACCATCAAGATCATGATATCGATGGTCCCTTCTCATTGTGGGGATTGAAGGTGCATGGACTTTACAATGTTGAAGGCAGTCCGCAATCGAAACCACATTTTTTGAGAAAGGACACGTGGAGATCTATAGTGAATTGCAGGGTGAAAAGAGGGTTTCCCTCAAACCTCCTTTGGATGTACCCACAATCGCGTGGTCACATGAGATCTTCACCTAAGGTCATATTGTGAAATGGAGCTAGCACTCACTAGACCAAGATCGGGAAGCGCCTTTTGAATAGGCGTTTGGTCACCATCGGCGGTCACAAGAAGGAAGGGGATTAGAAGCCAAAAAAGAAAAAAATGACTGATTGTAACTAGCAGAGAATACCAAGAGTTACGACTACCATAGAGGCTACAGAATCTTAGGATAACACCCACTAATGATGAATAGATTTAGAATAACCACCAGGGAAGACGAAGAGTTTGCATGATCAGGAAGAGGACTCGATGTTAGAAAGACATGTAGAGCATAAAAGAGAGCATGTTTTTTCGATGGTGATGCATGTGGGTAGGAGGAGACACAGTGCATAATCTGATGGGGAGATTCGTGGCCCAGTAAAGAGTATGCATAGGAAACACAGAGTATAAAAGGAAGAAGAGAAGATGAAAAATGTGGTGTTGAGCACAGGAGGAAAAAGAGCAGAGCATAGAAGTTGAACGACATAGAAGCATAACAGAGTATAGAAGCTAAAGAAGGAAGAGGAGACATGGAGCTATAATAGACCATATCAGAGACAGAGAAATTAAGTAAAGTTTTTTAATATTCATTCAGGGTGGTAGGGTGGTTCTAGGGAGGATTGCAGTCCTCTAAATTCTAGTTGGTGATAGAAGATATTTTAGGAGTTGGTGCTTCCATCTAGTGGGTGCTAGAGAAACCTGGGAGTTGGTTCTTCCATCTAGTTGGTGCTAGAGAAATTTTGAGAGTTGGCACTCTCTGCAAGTTGTAGCTTGCTATCATAGGTTGTATCCTCATATTTGAGTTGGAGCTCAAATACTGAGATGTACATAAAATTTGGAGCTTGATTGACATCCTAAGAAGAAGAGGTTTTCACCCTTATGGGTTTCCTCATGAAAATCAATGTCTCTGTGTATTCTATGTGAATGTTAACCATCACCATCATCATTAAATTGATTAGTTTTTAATTATAAAATTAATTTATTTATCATATATAAACCTCACCCCAACATTAACCTTCTGAACTAAATGCAAAAATGATGTAGGATCATTGTCATCAGTCTATAGAGGTAGAGTGAAGGATAACTCAACACCCAACATGCACATTTCAAATTGTTTTGAATTTCAAGGAGAGAACATCATTTTGATGTTTAAAACCATTGTTATTAAATCCCTTTAATATTTGGAGGCTTGATCCATTGTATAGAATCCCAAGAGATTGTAATCGTCTTAATTATCTACATGATTGTACAGATTTAGAGCATCAGCTCTTATCTAGTTTGTAAATTCTCGTTCAATGTAATAGGCCTTACTAGATAAATATTTTAGGTGTGATAGGATAGCACTATGCCAGGTTGGAGGGAAGGATCGAGAAGTCACTCCATTTAGAAATATATGTAATCTATTCCAAAATGAGGCTACTGAATCTTATTGTTATTGTTGTTGGTTGTTATAGAGATACACAAAGAATGGTATGAGTCCATGTACATACTTTGTTGAATGAATATAAGTAGAAAGGTCTGATCCCAAATGAATGGTTTTACTTATTTATGAGTTCATTGATTGAATGTTATGTTATTTGTTTGTGATGGTTGATTATGCTCATATGTATGTATTTCGTAGTTATATAGAGGAACTGTTAATGTTTCTTTAAGATTCAATTGTTTCTCTTCTAAGATGTCTGGCGCAAGGAGTGCACCGTGTCGACAAGGTTTGTGAAGGCTGGGTCGAGTCTGACTAGAAGCTCAGTAGAGGTAGCGTGAAATTTTATAGAGGAAGTGCAAGGAGTGCAAAATCGCTCAATGGAGAGAAATGTTTGCGAAAAAACCCGTGCAAGGTGTGCATTGGACTTGCACTCAGTTGGAATGTTGAAGAATCTAAGTTTGGAGAGTGAATAGAGTGCATTAAAATTTCTCTAGAAAATCCAAAGTCTCATGATGAGAATGTGCAAGGAGTGCATGAGATATTTTCTATGTATCAATCCCAGGAGAAGTAGTGCAAGGTGTGTGGAAAGGTTCGAACCACTTAGAGTTGGAAAATATAAGGAAGGGTAGCGAGATTTAACTTTCAAAAGAAAGAATTACGTTTGTTTAGAGGAAGAGTGTATGGTGTCCATTCGGAAGGAGAAAAGGTTTTACAGAACCATTAGATTTTGGAAAGGTGCACAAGTGATAACCCTTGAAGTCCTTCGAACTTCGTGAATCCATAAGTTTTAGGGTGTTCACTGTGAAGGATATGAATTTCCTGAAGTCCTAGGATACAAAGTAAATATGGGCTATTAATCATGAGTACATGTGCCCACTTATCGAGTGTGTTTGAAAATTAGTCAGTCCAGAGAATTTGAGTGAAGTTCCAAAGAGAGAGCAGAACTCCTAAAGGTGTGAAGGTCAGAGTAAATCTCAACCATTCATTTAGAGGGACGCATGGACTATAGACCCAGTCCTTCGCCAGTTCAACACTCTGGAGGTTTCTGAAGAGTTTTTTCATGAAAAGATCCAAAGTCCATAGTGCGAAGTAAATAATGATCATTGATATGGGGCAGATGACAACCATCTGATAAGCTAATTCAGAGTTTGCGCATTCGAAGGAATTGCGTTTTGGAGTGGATAAAACTCCCGAATCTTGGAGTCCCAAAATATTTGTGAGCCACAGATCTCAATGTGTATTGTGAGCATTTTATCCCCATCATTGTTTGGATGTTCTTAAATTCAGCGTTTGGGAGGACCGTAGGGTGTTGTTGTTGGAACTCCTGAAGTTCATATCTCTGAAGTTTCATATTTATCACCATTCAAAGTCTTAACCTAAGGTTATGGCCCGAGGTCATGTGGAATTCTCCGTTGAAGTGACAAGACCCTTGCAAACTTGAATTTGTGCATTGGGATAAGTGTAAAGGCATGTGGTAGAGAGTTTCAATGGCTCAATAAGAGCTCGAGAGCTAATTCTTCTCCTTAGTGTGAACAATCCTTAGACCTAGAGGTTGCGCAGACCCCAGGGCATGGGTGGGGGTTTTCATGAATAGGTATCAAATCTTGAATTGTTCTCTATTTGAAGAATAACTTGGTACTATGCTGCCAAGGAAACATAGGGACAAACATGTAGAAAATATAGCAATGGAAGAGGAAATGAGACAAATCTTTTCTTGATTAGATGCCATGGATACAACATAGATAAGAGAACTTGATGTTGGTGAAATCAACAAATTTGAGAGTGAATAAGTTGAAATGGAAGAAGAAGTAGGAGAACAAGCTGCAAAAGAACAATTATTGAGAGTTGTTGTTAAAATGGGAGCTAGAGAAAAAATAGAGGTCCCAATGTATGAAGGAAAATTATATGTTGAGGAGATGTTGGACTAGATAAGCGCTTTGGAAGAGTACTTAGATTACAAGGAGATATATGATGAAAATAAAGTGTAGCACGTTGTGACCAGACTAAAGGGACATGAAGCGCTATGATGGGATGAACTACAAGATGACAGAAGGCGCAAAGGTAAACAAAAAATTAAGAGTTGGGATAGAATGGTAGCTAAGTTAAAGATAAATTCATACCCAAATATTAGCAGATAAATCTATTTAGGAATTTACAGAACCTAAGGCAGAAGGGTTTGTCAGTGAAAGAGTACACTGAAGAATTTTATGGGTTGAACATCATAGCAGGGCATCGAGAGAACAATGAATAAAAAAATACCAAATATATAAATGGCTTGAGGTATGATATTCAATATGAAATCAATATGATGACAGTAAGGACTATAGAGGATGATTAATGGGTGGCACTAAAAGAGGAGGAAAATTTGGTCAGGAAGCAAAGCCAGCAGAACAGAGGAAAGACTCCAAACAAAGGTAGAGGAATTTTATAAGACAAATTCTAGAAACCCAGAGCTCAAGTTGGAAAGTATCACAACCATAAAGAAAGATGAGGAGGTTCACGAGGGGGACAATATGGTGGAAGAAACTCCTTTTATCAAGGAAGAGTAAGAGGAAGAAGAGGATAAGTGAGATGTTATGCATGTGGAAATACATGACATATGTCTTGGGAATGTACTGAGAAGAAGAAAGACAGAGGTTGAGAATCTCACATTTATGAAGAACAGAAGAGGAATGTTGAGGAAGAAGTAGCATACGAAGGAATATTTCCCATGATGAGGAAATTTCTCAAAAAACTAGAGAAACATGCAAAATATCCAGTTCATAGAAACAATTTGTTCGGGACTACTTGCAAGACAAAAGACAGGGTATGCAAAGTGATTATAGACAGCGGGAACATTGATAATATAGTATCCACAAAAATGGTGGAAACGTTGGAGCTGCAAATGGTTGCACATCCAAACCCATACAAGGTATCGTGGCTATATAAGGGACACCAAGTCATGGTAAGTCGACAACGCAGTGTTGAGATTAAACTAGGTGGTTATAAGGATGAGATTTTGTGTGATTTCATACCTATGGATGTTTTCCATGTTATGCTGGGAAGACCATGGAAATATGAAAAAAATATCATACATGATGGGAGGAAAATACTTACACCCTTAATAAGAATGGTTGTAAGCATATGTTGTTGCCAATAGAAGATAAGGGAGTGAAGGAAGCGGCTAGTCCTATCATACTTCTCAGGAGTGGTAAGAAACTTTTGAATGAAGTCAATAACGAATAAGAGATGAAGTTTGTTGTGGTGAGGAAGCCCAAAGTCATCCTTACAAAACATTTTGTGGATGATATGCCTGTAGAGATGAAGGAATTGTTGGATAATTTTGTTGATATCATGGTGGATGAGTTACATCATTCTTTACCACCCATCAAGAGTATCCATCACCACATTGACCTTATTCCAAGAGTGAGTTTTCCAAATAAAGAATCATATAGGTTGACACCTGAAGAGAATGAAGATGCCAAGAATCAAGTCCAAGAGTTGTTGGATAAAGGTTTGGTCAGAGAAAGATTGAGTCCATGTGCAATACCAATTGTGTTAAGTCCAAAGAAAGATGGAGGCTGGAGAATTTGCATAGATTTTAGAGCCATCAACAAACAAACCATCAGGTATAGATTTCATGTACCCATACTGGATGATTTGATGGATGGCTTGAGTGGAGAAAATTTGTTTTCTAAGATAGACTTGAAGAGTGGCTATCATCACATAAGAATGAGAGAAGGATATGAATGGAAGACAACATTCAAAATGAATGAAGGATTGTCTGAGTGGCTTGTTATTCCATTTGGCTTAACAAATTACTCGAGCACATTCATGAGATTGATGAATGAAGTACTCAAATATTTTATAGGTAAGTTTGTAATTTTCTATTTGGATAATATCTTAATATTCAGTGGGACTAAAGGAGAGAACTTGAGGCATTTAAATATGGTGTTGAGAAGACTGCAACAAGAAAAGATACTGATAAATCTAAAGAAATGTTATTTCATGAAGACATAACTCATATACTTTGGTTTTGTGACCTCTTAAAATGAGTTGAGGATGGATCTAGAGAAGGTGAGGTAAATCAAAGAATGGCCTTCTCCAAGGAGTGTGTTTGAGGCAATAAGTTTTTATGGGTTAGCAATTTTTTATAGGAAATTCATCAGGAATTTCAGTAGAATTTGTGCACACATACTAGAGACCATAAAGAAAAATCATTGATTTTTTAATTGGACAATAGAAGCTGAAAAAGGCTTCAAAGTATTAAAAGATAAGATCACAGAACAACCGATTCTAGTTATGCCATATTTCAAGAAGACATTTCAGGTGAGATGTGATGAAAGTGGAGTTTTCTTATTTTAGTGAGAATTTGAATGACACTAAGAGGAGGTACTCAATGTATGAAAAATAGTTTTATGTTGTAATACAAGATCTGAAAAAATGGAGGAATTACCTTATTCCAAAGGAATTTGTCTTGTAGAATGATAATATGGCTTTATAGTGCATAACCAGACAAGAGAAGTTGAACCAAAGACATGCTAAATGGGTAGAATTCATGCGGAATTTTACTTTTGTTATTAAGGAAATTAGTGGTAACACTAACAAAGTTGTTTATTCTTTGAGCAGAAGAAGTCTGATTATGAAGGAATTCTAGGTGGATACATTAGGGTTTGAACACCTTAAGGGGATGTATCATGAAGATCCATATTTCAAGGAGGTTTATGAAGCAGGTGAAAACCCTTTGCTAATGAAAAAAAATCAGTGGATGGAGTATTTGATCCAAGATGGGTTGTTGTTCAAGGGAAGCCAATTATGCATTCTGAAATGCTCAATGAGAGACAATTTGTTGAAAGAAAAACACAGTGGGGGATTGGATGGAAATTTTGGCCATGATAAGACTTATGCAAAATTGACTTCTTCATACTATTGGCCAGGTATGAGATCCGATGTGAAGAAATTTTTGGACAGATGTAGAGTCTGGCAATATGAAAAAGGAATGCAGTAGAATGCAGGACTGTATCAACCATTACCCATACCAAACAGGCCATGGGATGTTATAAGCACGGATTTTGTGTTGGGATTTCTAAGAACCTAGAGGGGGAGTGATTCCATATTTGTAGTGGTTGACAGGTTCTCAATATGGCACATTTCATACCATGCCATAAAACTAGTGGTGCTACTCACATAGCCAATTTATTTTTTAAGGAGGTTGTAAGATTACATGGCTTTCCCAGAAGTATAGTCTCAGACATAGATACCAAATTATTGGGACACTTTTGGAGAAGTCTATGGAAGAAGCTGGGGACATATTTGTCCTTTAGTTCAACATATCACCCTTAGACAGACACATAGACTGGAGTGGTAAATTGAAGGCTAGGAATTTTTTTTAGAAGTTTGGTCACTGAACATCACAATTAGTGGGATCAAATTCTACCCCATGAAGAGTTTTCTTATAATGATTCATCGAACAAAAGAACTGGAAAAATTCCATTTCATATAGTGTATGGAATGCATCCGAGAGGAATTTCAGAGTTAATAAATTTGGGACATGATGATTTTTGAAGTGTAGGAGAAGAAGACTTTGTTGTAGAAATGAAAAACCTACATGATCAGATAAAGGGACAATTACAAGATAACAACGATAAGTACAAGAGTCAAATTGACCAGAGGAGAAGAGAGATTCATTTCGAGGATGGGGATCAATTTTTAGCACATTTGAGGAAGGAAAGGTTCCCAAGGGGAACATATCATAGATTAAATATGAAGAAGATAGGGCCATGTAAAATCGCCAGAAAATTTGTTGCCAACGCTTATGAAATTGAGCTACCAGAAAATGTTGGAATATCACCATTATTCAATGTTGTAGACATGTACCCTTACAGGATGGATGATACAGGAGAATCATATGATCATAAGAATATCCAGTGGAAAAAGTAGATTCCCACAACATTGAAGCCAAATATGGAGAAAATTCTAGATCAAATAATTGGAAAGAAGACCAGGAGGAAAACTTATTTTGAGTACTTGGTGAAGTGTAAATATCACTCAACAGAGGATGCTAGTTGGGTAACTGAACCTAATATTCAGAAGCATGGAAAAACAATACAGGAGCTCATGGACATGATTCCATAAATATTTTGTCTAGAGGAGTATGATGCAGGAGCATCGTCATTAGTCTAGAGAGGTCGAGTGAAGGATAGCTCAACACCCAACGTGCACATTTCAAATTGTTTTGAATTTCGAGGAGAGCGAATCATTTTGATGTTTAAAACCATTGTAATTAAATCCCTTTAATATTTGGAAGCTTGATCCACTGTATAGGATCTCAAGAGATTGTAATCATCTTAATTATCTGCAAGATTGCATAGATTTTGAGCATCAACTCTTATCTATTTTTTAAATCCTCATTCAATGTAATATGCCTTAGTAGATAAATTTTTTAACTATGATAGGATAACACTAAGGTAGGTTGGAGGGAAGGCTCGAGAAGCCACTCCATGTATAAATAGATGTAATATATGCCCAAATGAGGTTGTCGAATATTATTGTTATTGTTTTTGGTTATTATAGAGATCCGTAGAGAACTGGATGAGTCCATATACATAATTTGTTGAATGAATATAAGAATAAAGGTTTGATTCCAAATGCATGGTGTTACTTATTTCTAAGCTCATTGCATGAATTTTATGTTATTTGTTTATGGCGGTTGATTATGCTCATATGTATGTATTTCTTAGTTAGACAGAGGAACTGTTAATGTCTCTTTAAGTTTCAACTATTTCTCTTTTGAGAGCTATGGGACAAGGAGTGCACAGTTCCTGGAAGGTGTGTGAAGGCCAAGTTGAGTCTGACTTACAAGCTCAAAAGAGGTAGCACAAAACTTTGTAGAGGAAGTGCAAGGAGTGCACAATCGCTTAGTGGAGAGAAACATTTGAGAACAAACCTGTGCAAGGTGTGCATTGGGCCTACACTCAGTTGGAGTTTCGAAGAATATGATTCTGGAGAGTGAAAGAGTTCACTAAAAGTTCTTGAGAAACTCCAAAGTCTCAAGGTTAGCAAGCGCAAGGAGTGTGAAGGATATTTTCTAAGTCTCGAGCCCAGGACAACTAGCGCAAGTTGTGCACCAAGGCTCGGACCACTTTGAGTTTACAAATATCAGGAAGGGTAGAAAGATTTAACTTTTGAAAGAAAGAATTCCTTTTGTTTGTAGGATTAGCGGAAGAGGTCCATTCAGAAGGAGAAAAGGTTTTTCAAAACCATCATATTTATGAAAGGTGCACAGGTGATAACCTTTGAATTCCTTCAAACTTCGTGAATCAAGAATTTTTAGGGTGCACACTGTGGAGGAGACGAATTTCCTGAAGTCCCAAGATACAAAGTAAATATGGTTCGTCGGTCGTTAGTACAAATTCCCAAAAATCAATCGTGTTTAGAACTTATTCACTACAAACAATTGGAGTGAATTTGCAAAGAGCAAGCAGAATTCCTGAATGCACAAAGGTTGGATTAGATCTCAACCATCTTCTAAGAGGGACGCATGGACCATAGACCCAGTCCTTCTCTAGTTAAATACTTCGGAGGTTTCTAAAGAGTTGTGTCGTGAAAATATCCAAAGTCCAGAGCGTGGAGTAAATGGTGATCGTTGATCTAGGGCAGATGTTAACCGTCCGATCTACTAATTCGGAGTTCGCTCATTCGGAGGAATTGCATGTTGGAGCGAGTAAAATTCCTAAAGCCTGGAGTCCTAAAGTATTTGTGAGTCATGGTTCTCGACGCGTATTGTGATCCATTAATCCCCGTATTTGTTTGGATGTTCATAAATTCAACGTTTGGGAGGACCGTAGGGTGTTGTTCTTGAAACTCCTGAAGTCTGAAGCTTTGAAGTGTCGAAGTTCCCTCTATTAAAAATTTTAGCCTAGGTTTATGGCTTGAGGTCACGTGGACTTCTTCGTTGAAGTGACATGACCCCAGTGAACTTGAATTTGCGTGTGGGGAGAATAGTAAAGGCATGTCATAGAGAGTTTCAAGGGATCAAAAAGAGCCCAATAGATAATTTATCTCCTTAGTGTGAATGATCCTTAGACTGAAAAGTCTCATAGACCCTCGAGAATGGGTGGGAGTTTGCATAAAAAAATATATAAAAAAATGAATAATACTATAAAATATAAAAACTCTTATAAAATGTTTTCTTTTTGTTTGTTAATTTGGCCGGACCTACTGGCTACAGGATTAACTTGTGGCTTGAGAAACCACGAATTAGGGGCATGTAAGCCATCAAAATCACCAGGGGATCGCATATGGCCTGAGCTACACCAACCCTTAACATGGTTGGATTTTTTGTCCCCGTAGGTTTCGAACCGATGACTTTGACAACACAGAGTGGCTTAACAACACACTCCATCACCGGCTGTCCTACACCCTGGGGACAAAATCTTATAAAATGTTACTTTAAACACCATAAAACATATTAATTTACTAAATTATCAATAAAAAATAATCTAACCATATAAAATCATAAATTTATTTTCCCAAACAACTATCAAACAACTTATGACAATAACAATAATAAATAAAGAAGTAAGTCGGACACTTTTTTTTTCCAAAATATTAAAAAATACTAAATATAAAAGTCATCATCCTAAATTTATGCAATACCTATAGTGTCACTATCCTAAATTCATGTATTATTAAGCTAAAGTTCACTTACACATTGAAATCTCTAAATAATTAACAAATAATACTATAAATATAAAAATATTATAAAATATTACTTTAAATATGACAAAGTATATTGCTTTAATAATTCCCTGTATGGGATGCCACCTGGACAAAGTCTGAGGACACTTGGAACCAGGCGGCTAGGGGAGTTCTTAACCATGGTCGTCATCCCACACACATTAACTTTCCCATGGCTCACACCATGAGGAAATTTATGGTAATGCACTTGACAAAATTGTCTAGGTTAATGGCCATGCGAGCAAGCCAAACCAAGCGTACTAGGACCAGGATGGATGTCAACTCAGCTTCAATGGAATGAAGGGATATCAACTCAGGGATGAGAAGAAATAAACGGGCTTTCCCCCCTAGTGCATTCCTCCATTATTCATCCACCCTGGTGTATTCCTCCATTCCTTCTCTTCATCTCTTCTAAGAGTTCCAGCACTGATTCTCTCTCTGTTTTTTTCTTGAGCACTATCGTCATCTACCTTGGTTCCGATACCTTCCTCCTGCCATACTCGCTCATCCCTCACAAGATACTTCTCTGCATTTCCACCAATGCCTTCTCCTGTTCCTCCCAACACCATCTCTTAGCCTCCATTCCCACATCCCTTCACCTCCATACTCTTCCTAGCATGCCCAGGGAAAGAGGGAATTCCAAAAGGGGTGCTCGTTATTACAACACCCTCTCTCGTCGCAATAGACTCTCCCCCTCCCAACTGGATCTTATTTCCCATTTTTCAAGCCCTCGACATACCAACCAGAGGTCACTCAAGGCTCCTCAATCCTCTCCTCTTCAGCTCCATGGCATAATCTCGGTGAAGGAAGAAGCATCACCCATGTGTGCACACATTCCTCCATCCACCCCTCTTTTTCTCTATGGCCTGAGCTTGATTAAGGAGGAGGCACCACCTTCATGCACACTCTCTCCTCTGGCCACCAATCTCTTGTTCCCCCCAAATTGCAATCCAAAGGACCCCTACTATGGCGATGTTAGTTGTATGGTGGAGGTAGAAATACACCTAAGCTGGCAAGTGGAGGAAAATGCAGCGGAAACCAATGAGATCACCATAGAGGTAGCTATCAAGGAAAAGGAGGAGGAGCAGCCTCAAAAATTTGCAAATCGCCTCATGGAGGAGCACCTCCAACTCCTCTTTGAAATCATGAAGAAACAGGATGATCAGATGCACTCTTAGAGCATCCTTGGCCAAAGAATGGACATAATGTTCAACGCACTAGGAGATGCTCCTGCGCACGCCAGATGCCCAACATTCGGCCAACGGTTCGCCCCGGTCTACAAAATTCATGGACAACCAAGATCGACAATGGAGTGAAGTTTGCAGGTTATGATTCTTCGTCAATTCCAGTTGCAGGATTAATTTTTTAGTTTACCACAACAGGAGGATAGAAGAACACACAGTTTTTTCATATATTGTTTATGTAGATTTGTTAATAACATCTATGTCAATAGTTGGTCTTAGAGACCATCTGAATAGTGTACACATGTTTTTGTTTATGCAGATAAGATGCAAAAATTTGTGTAAGTAGTTTTGTTCAAACAACTCTAGCATACAATATGATGTGTCAATCTCAGAACATCAAAGAACCACATGTTCTAGTTTCCCATCTTTAACAGAACATGTGGCTTACACTTATCATTGTACAACTTACAAATGTCATTAATATAAAAATTTACTTTTATATATATATATATATATATAT
>JZKD02S0418870.1:84136-96010 GCA_000966675.3 Picea glauca | reverse complement strand
TTATTAATAAAACTTAATCTAATTATATCAAATCATAAATTTATTTTCCACCCAACAACTATCAAACAATTTAAAACTACTACAATAATAAAATATTAATTTAAATACGACAAAACATATGCTTTAATAATTTATCAATAAAAGTTAATCTAACCATATCAAATCATAAATTTCTTTTCCACCCAACAACTATCAAACAATTTATAACTACTACAGTAATAAATAAGTTTGACGTTTTTTTTCCAAAATATTAAAAAAAAAAAAAAGTCAATCATCCTAAATTTATACATTACTTATAAGGGTCACTATGCTAAATTCATGTAATTTTTTTTAATGCTTATTACTTGGAAGTCAACATTTCAATGGTTGGTTAAGAAAAATTCACTTACACATTAAAATCTAAAATAATATGTACTTTTATAATGAAAATAAAAAATAAATAAAGTTTAATTTTACAACCCTACTCTCCCAATCAAAAACTGAATTAAAAAAACGAAATCAATGATTCATGCTTTCCATATCAACATTCCCTTCACAACTTGGAACTAAAACCTTATGTATTGATCCAAAACAAAATGGTAAAATCCCAAAGACTATATGTCAACTACAACCAAAATCTAAGGTAAATTAAATAGAACTAAACGCAAAACCAAAAATTCATATCTTGTAATCATGTTCATACATACATCCATATAATTAAGTAATCAAAGGAAGTTGTACCATTTTATTTAACGAAAATGAAGGAGAATCTACAAATTTGTCAATTTTCTTTTACAAGTAATAATACTATTTCACACATACTACATTTATTCACTTATGATCAATGTTGTTATGAAAATATTGTTTATTTCATATAATTATATTTATTCAATTTTTTATAATAGGTAAAGAATATATAATTTAATTTATTCATTTATGATCAATATTGTTATGAAAATATTTTTTATTTGATATAATTGTATTTTTTTAATATTTATTTTTATTTATAAGTAAATAAAAATTATATATTTATTTAAAATATATTATAAAAAATTAATATAATAAAGTTTTTAATGAGTATAATAATTTTTTGTTGTTTTGAAAAAAATATTTTATTTCTAACATTATATATTTTTTTTGGGTTTCTGTTGAACTTCTGTATGGTTTTTAGAAATTATTTTTGGCTTCTTCAACCGGTTGCGTAATTGGACACGTGAAATGAGGTGAGTCACTTTTTACTTTGATTCAATTTTAATTTAAAATATATTTATAATCTATTAATGCAATAAGATTTAAATATATTTTATTTATTTTTTATTTTAAAGTTTCATAAGTAAAATTTGATTTGGGAGATAATAATTAATAACATTATTATGAATAAAAAAAGAAAAATCCATTTTTAAAGTGAATCCAAAATAATAATTGTTACATTTTTTCTCTTCTTTTCAATATGAGCACTCCACCACCTATTCCAAAAACTCATCCTAACAGGGGGAGGCCCCCAAAAATCACCCTAGAGATCCTTTACTATTATATGGAATCGGTAGAAAAAGGGAGAGAAAAGAGAGATGCCAAAATCCAAATAGAGTTAGAATCATTAGAAAAAAAGAGTGAAGAAAGAGACGTAAAACTCCAAATAGAGCTAGAGGCAATGATTGATAGAAAAATTAAAGATACCATTCAAACTCAAATAGAGGATAGATTCTCAGGGTTTAAGAGTGAATTGCACACAATGGAGGGGTTGAAGAAAATCACAATTTGAGATATAGGATTAAAGAGATAGAAGAAAAACTAACCAACAATTTGACCCTCAATAATATGGAAAACTGTTAGATTCGTAATGAAGAAAACAAGAGAAACATAATATAAAGAATTGAAGAAATCAAAAAACCATGATGAACATATATAAATAAACACTTGCAGAAAAGACATACTCTGTATTCATCAATGCTTCAAATAATCATGTACATAGACATACATATATAATACAATAAGACCATAACTGTCATGTAATTGTATAACAGTTAGGTAAATTAACTAACTTATGATTAGAGTTTTAACATCCCCCCTTAATCATAAGTTTGTTCTTGCCTGAAAAACTGCCACTACTTGACAGTCATATGTGTCAAGCGAATATTCAAAGGGTTGATTGAAGATGCTCTCTGAACTCTGAAAAAATAGCAGAAGTTGATGTCTTCTACTAAATTGGTGGTTTAAGGGTGACCACAAACTCATTTGGTGGTTTTAGGATGACCACAAACCAAATGTCTAGAAGAAGCTGATTTCTTCTACTAAATGGCATGGTTTTAAGTTGACTATAAACTAACAAGAGCTCAAGGCTAAAAAATATGAAAAATGTAATAAGAAACACTTCATGTCTTCTGCTCAATTGGTGGTTTTAAGCTGACCACAAACCATATCAACAACAATATGTTAAGGAACAAGACTGCATACAAAGAACTAGGTTGCATACTTGATCATCTATTCATAGGCTCTAAATCAACTTGGAACTTGACTCAACTAGATTTCCCCCCTGTCAGGGACAAGTGGTTCCAATTCCCTTGACCGTCATTCACTAGTATATCCAAGAAGATATCCAACACATCAAACTGTCTTCCGGCGGAGTCTAAAGACTCGATATTCAACTTAGAAGACTACATCAACTGGGCCCCGATCATACCCTAAATCATCAAATCTTGAAAAACATTCATGTCCATCAACTGTAGAAATATCGCCAATCAAGTACGACTGTACCTATGTATAAATCCGGAGGTAAGACTACTCCAATAAATTGGCTTCCAAATGCCAATGCCAATTCCCTAACCATTCAAAATGAAGTTGTTTCCGCTTTCTCTTTTGGCACCTTACTGAGGGGTGATTTTTCTTCCCACAAAATCTGCATGGGTGAAGATCAAAATAGTTTGACTTATTATGGCCAAACCGATGGCATTGTTTGCACTGTATGGATTCTTTATCTGACTTACTATCATGATATGGAAAATCTGTAACAACATCTTCATCAACAATATCCTGTACCTGTTCCTTACCAATATCCTCAATCTCTGTCATCTCATCACCATTCAAAAAACCTCCACTCACAAAACAAATAGGTTCACAATAATTAGGAATATGAAAAAGGTTGTTAGCATCCTTTACATATCCTAGTCCATATCGATTTCGTTTAAATTGTAATTCTTCCCATGGTCGAACAATACATTTATCCGCAACTTTTTCTGACCTAGGGATTTCATCTAACTGATCTTCATGTTTATGACTTTCATCACTAGTTAACTAAGCATCTTCATTCTCATCCTTGATGTCATTGTGTTTGTTAAAATCACATTGTTGGTGTCAAAGAAAACTTAACTCATCAGACAACAACTTGTTTTGAAGTTTGAACATATCAATCTTATTGTGCATTACTTGTAAACAAGTAATCATTGTGCTAAGGATGCACTTGTTTATTGCAATTGTAGATTCTGTAGTTGAGTTAATTAATGTGCGGAATATTGTTAATATTTCTCCAATTCTTGCCATTTGTTTGTATGTTGATGCCACAAAGTTCAATTTTGTATCATGTTGTGCATGCCAAAGTTGTAGCCAAATTGAATTTTTTGTTTGTATATTTGTAGTCTTCTTTGCATGAGCAATCATTGCATGAATGCTGCCAAAACTATAGGATAACCAATGATGACGCACACAAAGATCCTAAGAGAGACCCCATTATTCAATTTTGGGTAGGTCTACAACTTAATAACACCAAATGCAATTTTGCAAATACAATTTGTATACCCCTTATAACACCTTTAGAACTACCTTATAACTTCATTATAAAAATCATACTAACAAATGCTCTTAACAATAGGTCTGAAAACTCCTCTATGAAAAGAAACCCTTATAACTTCATGTACATTTAATTATAATGGAGAAAACTCCATATAAATTTTCAATCTTTTTATGTTTTTCTCCATATACCTATGCTTTATGCTTCATATAGTAAATTCTTTCTAAATCCCCTCACACCAAGCCTTGTAAATTTACCTTTTGTAAAAACTGATATCACTCCACTCCAAAAATACCAAACATAGTCTTCTCTTTTAATTCCCTACACAGAAAATTTTAATTCCACTTAATATGTTTTCATTCACTTTTATCTTTTTAACTCGTTTTTTTTATTTGTTTTTTGATGCCAAAAATCCTTCTCTTATTCAGTGCCGCTTTAACTCTCCAAAACATAACCACCATAATATAAAAATAAATCACAAGTCATTTTTGAAAATTAAAAAATAAACTTCACTCCTCTTAAAATAATGCAGAAATGGAAATCTCAATTGTGCTCTTAAAATGTGCAGCGGTGCAGTGGCTATCTAGTGGGGGCATCTCACCATCGTTCCTCTCTTACGATCGTGCCTCTATAAAAAAAAATGTTTTTCCCTAAATCTTATGCAAGAAGAAACCCCAGAGCAACGCATACCTTGCAACTCCTAGGTCATGTGTTCGAAACTCGACAGTCATGCAGGCCGCCCAATGTGCAGTGACTTCATACTCCTTTACTCCTTCGAAGTTTCCCAAGGGTGGAAACTGTGGGGTCTGTAATGGTGGTGGGCCTTCTTGTCTCTCCTTCTGCGACCTGTGCAAGGAAATATTTGGAGTACCTTTATCCACTGGCGATTCTTATTCTTCTTGTTCTCCATTGTTAAACTTCTTGTATAGTGAAGGCTCATGCATAGAGTGGTCAGGTTCTCTTAAACAATCAACATTATCTCTCTAGAGAGGGTTCTTTCTCGTGGCTTCTTTTGACAAGATAAGATCAATGCCTCACTCTGGGCTTCTTCACGCTTCTCCACGGTTCGACTTCTCACATCTTATCTCTTTCACAACCTTCACATAAAACATTGATCATATTGTAAAGCCTCTATCTAATCATTGGTTATGTTCTCCCACTCAATCACATGAATGTTCAAGGCCATCATATGTAATTTGTAGTGCTAGTCTTTTGCTCATTTGGTGCACACTCTCATTAATATTCACCTCCATTGAAAAAACTACCATGGATATCAAGATTATCAGCCCTCAAGGAAATAAGTGTTCTAATAAACCAGCAGGCCTTTAAGATCATATACATGCTATGATACCACTGTTAGATTCATAATGAAGAAAACAACAGAAACATAATATAAAGAACTGAAGCAATCAAGAAACCATGATGAACAAATATAAATAAACACTCGCAGAAAAGGCATACTCTGTATTCATGAATGCTTCAAATAATCATGTACATAAACGTACATATACAATACAAGAAGACCATAATTGTCATGTAACTGTATAATAGTTAGGTAAATTAACTAACTTGTGATTAGAGTTTTAACAAAAACAAATTTTATATCACACCCATCAAAGAGGAAATTAATAAGAACTGGAACATGAGCATAACAAAATAGCCTTGAACCTCATAATCTTTGGTATAAAATAACAACAAGAGGAGGATACACTAGCAATAGTTAAAGAAGAATTAAATAACAAATCAAAAAGAGGCTAGGAAAAATAATTGATAGGTTGATCCATGTCAAAGTAAGTTCTAATGACCATAAATATAGCATACTTAGTAAATCTTTGAGATTAAAAGGGCTGGGAATATTTATAAATGAAGACCTCATTCTCGAAGACCACACTAAATTGAGGAAGGATGCTCAAAAGGTAAAGGAAGCCACGAAAGAAGGAAAATGGGCAATAATTAGAAATTGAAAAGCCATTGTTAGGGATATAGACTAGAAGGATAATAATAAATAAGAATTTGGGAAACTCGTGATCCTTTTTTGGAACTGGTGTGGCTTTCCATGGTGAAAAGGTCCTATGATAAGTTGGATCCCAAGTGATATTGATATTATTTGTCTAGTTGAAACTTGGGAGCATGAGGAGTCTAATGTCCCTAACATAGAAGGATTTGTCTTGTGCTTTGCATGGAACAAAAAATCTCATTGTAGAGGGATAGGAGGCATATATTGTTATATTAGAAAGAGAATTTCTCCTCACATTCAACTTCATAAGATTAACACTCTCAATCAATACATTTGGATAGAAGTTTTAGACACCAATGCTAAGAAGATGTATATAGCAAGTTTATATTTTGCATGTATTAATTCTACTTTTTATAAGAAAAACAATCTAGATAACAATTGTCTCTAAAATAATTTAGAACGAGTTATTTATAGTTTGAAAAATGAAGGTAATATCCTCCTGCTACGAGACTTTCATGCTAGGACTGCAACTAAACAAGATACTCTTTTAAATACTGATTCTAGCCATAATCCTTTATGTCTAGATGAGGACCTTGTTTTATCCAATATATACAAAAGAAGCTCTCAAGACCTAATTGATTTTTTTTTTGGTACTGAGTTGGTCAAGATCTGCATCTCTCTAGACCTAATAATTTTCAATGGAGTAAGGACGTGGCCAAACTCCAACCAAATGACTTGTACTCATGGGCTAGGTAGTAGTGTTGTATATTATGTGATATATGATATCCCCATTTCCAGCCAAATAACAACTTTTGACCTTTTAAATTACCATGATCCTGACTCTGATCATAAACCCTTAACCCTAACTACAAAATTTTCCATGCATAGGAGTGCCATTGAAGAGAATTTTCATAATCAAAGGAATTTGTGATTTGACAAAAGTAAAGTTGACATTTTCTTAAAGGATCTAAATAGTAAATAAAATATTTTAACTTATAAGGAAAACATTGAATAACTCTGTCATAATTTTACAACTACCCTTTCCACTTCTATTAGCAAGTTCTCTATCGAGGTTTCCTATAAAAAGAATAATAGAACGACCAACCCTTGGTATGATAAATAATGTAAAATTTCTAGGAAATACAGTGAGGATGCTTATAAAGAGTCCTTAAAACTTGATAAGATCACTACGTACAAATCCCTAATTAAAAGGAAAAAAAGTACTATATCAATAAAAGGAAAGAACATTTTTCACAACTATATAAGTTGTATCCAAAGAAGTTCTTGAACAAAATTCTAAATCGCAATACTAAAGAAAATAATAGGATTCCCTTAAGGGACTGGAATTACTACCTTAAAATTCATTATGAGCTCCCTAATTCCATGGTCACCATTCCTATTGTCCCTACAAAGGAAGAATTTTTTTCTTTATATGACATAGAGTTCGGGGTTAAGAGACTTGTGAATGGGAAAGATAAGGACATTGAAGGCTACCAAGATGAAAATTTTAAAACAGGAGGGCCTATCCTAATCCCTCACATACACAAGCTCTTCAATTTAGCAGTCAATAAGGGCTTCCCTAAACCTTGGACACAAATCCTCAATGTTCCTATTTTTAAAAATGGGGATAGAAACATTCCCTCTAATTATAGGACCATTATGATTAGCCCAATTTTATCCAAGATTTATGGAATTATTTTGGAAAAGAAGATTGGCCTTTGGCTAGAAAGTCATGGTAAAAGAGATAAAGGATAGGCCGCATTTAGGAGATATCATTCAAATGTGGACCATCTTCTTACCTTTAGGATCATTGCCAATGCATCCTGCAATACTTAAACCAATATTTTTTGTTTTTTTGTTGACTTTAGAAAAGATTTTGACATGGTTCCTACGAAAAACCTTTGGAATAGGTTGGAAGAGATAAAAGTGCCTCTCAAGTTGAGGGCTATTGTAATAAGGAAGTATGAGAATGTTATTTCTAAGTTTGAAAAAATTGAGGGCTGGTCAAAAGATATTAACTGCAATATCAGAGTCAAACAAGGTTGTCCCTTGTCCCCTACCCTTTTTGGCATACAAATTGACAAGTTGGAAGATTGCCTAGAAAAATCAGGGTGTGTCGTCCCTACTCTCATTGGTATAGTCATCAATATTCTTATTTATTCTGATGATATCATTCTTATGGAAATTATTTTCATGATATTGAAAACCAACTAAGAATTCTCAAGGATTTTTTCTCCAATATGGGTATGACTGTTAATACCGATAAGACTAAGGTCATGATTATTAAATCCAATAAGATCCCTTATTATACCTTCGTATATGAAAAAAACAACTTGGAAGAAGTGACTTCATACAAATATCTTGGAATTAATATTCACCACAGGATCCATTGGAATTATAGAATTTAGAAAAGGATTATTGGGGGATGGAAAGCTTATTATGGGCTTGAAAACAATTGGAAATCAACTTATATTTGGAGTCGGGATAAGAAGAAACTCCTCTTTGAGACTCTTATTACAGTTGTTATTCTTTATGGATGTGAAGTCTGGGTTGTATTATCTCTCATGAATACTGGAGAAATATAGAGAAAATACAAAAGAATTTTATAACCTATAATCTCAAAATTAAAAGAAATACACATGATCCCATCCTCCTCTTAGAAATAAACCTCTCCCCCATTAAGAGCATGGCTATGACTACATACCTAATGTATAAGAACAATTAAAACAAAATGGAAGACAAGAGGCTTCCTAAAATTTCTTTAAAATTGAGTCCTAACCACCATCGACTCAAGCGAGGATGGCATAAAGATGCCCAGTCTTGGCTAAACTATTGGAGAATCATGGAAGACACCATTTTGCAGAATAAAGATACTATTAAAAAAAATGTCAAATCAAAATTTAAGGAGAAAATGTGGTGTGATAAAGAGTTAGAGGAAAAAATATAATTAAGGTATTATAAGGATGTAATCAACCATAATCTAGAAGATCAAAATTATCTATTTGTTTTTCATAGTGTAAAGAAAAAAAAAAACATTGCTAAGATAAGAACAAATTCTCACGAGCTCCATAGTGGAACTTGGCATTGATCAATTCCTAAAACTCCATGGGATGAAAGAGTGTGTCACCTTTGTGACACTAAGAAGGTTGAAGATGAAAATCACTTTCTCTTAGATTTTCCATCCTATACCCATATTAGATCTCATTTTCAAAATATTTTTCACAATACAAACCTTCCTAACCTCTTAACTCAACAAAAGTATGGTGATCTTGGAAAGCTTCTCTTAATGCTTTTCCAGCACAGAAACAAAATTCTAAAGAATCATAAGTAATCACCTATCCTATTAACATCTGATAAACCAATTCGATCTTCATGGACTTTAAACATCATCATCATAATAAGTAAATAATATATAATTTAATTTATTCACTTATAATCGATGTTGTTATGAAAATATTTTTTATTTCATATAATTATATTTATTTGATATTTATTTTTGAAGTTCAAATTACTTGTTACTCTTGCCGGCCCATACACACATCCATGTGAGTCCCACCCACGCGTATCAAAATATTGGGATATGCTAAATACTAGCACAGCCATTATTACGTGGTTGATTAATGCCGAAAGGCATATTAAAACAAAATCCCCGACTGGCGACCACTGGTGATGCCATCACAGAAACGCGGTCACCAAACGTCAACCAACAGAAACATGAAACACCAAGATCTTACCACTCTGTGAACACAGTAATTTTTAAACACGATTAGGTAAATGTAAAAAAGTAAACATATAAACAGATGTCTTTATCACAGCTCGGAAGTTAATGGATGAAATCAAAGTCATTCATTTATTGTGACGACTAAGAATATTCTAGGAATATTTAATCTCGTCCATAGAAAACATATTAAGAATTAAAAACCTATTAAATGTGCCCATTGTCAATAGGTGTACGCCTTTCGGTGTAAATATATAATTTAATTTTTTAATAGGGAGTTTTGTAATTTTGAATATTGATAATCTAAAATATTTAAATAATATAATAATATATTAAGAAAAAAATGTTAAATTAAGTAAGTCGTTAAGTTTTCATTTTTAAATAGTTAAAACTTATGAGATATCTTTTTATTGTATTTTTGTCGAGAACTATTGAATAGTTATTAATAAAGAATATTACTTAGATTTCAATATTTATAATCATGTTCTCTTTAATAACTTTAATATTCATTATTTGGTAACATTGTATTAATGATTTAAAAGGCCTTATTAAGGAGATATTTGAACGTGATGATAGAACAAAAGATCTATGTTTTCAAATATGCTTCTCATTAATTATGAGGTAATTGTAGAGAAAAGACTCTGAGTTTCAAAGGACAGACAAATTGTCTATGTGCATGAACACGAAGTAGCTAAACTTGAAGTAAGAATTAAGTGATAGAACCACAATTATGAAATAGGCATAAGTAAGCCTAAGGAAGAGCATATCCTATGTAATGGAACCTTCATGAAAGGATGATATCTTATTTAAGGATGGTATGGTATGCACACTCGAAATATGCGTCATTGGAATGCATGAGTTATGGACTTATTACTTACCTCAAGACGTCAACCCACCTATCTTTATCATATGGCTAAAGTAACATTGTATATTAGTAGTAGATATAGTTCCAACATATTGCGCAGTTGGACTAGTTGATTTAGTTGAGGGAAATGGATTTATAGCTAATGGATGGCCTATGTAACTGCAATAATTATGTATAATTCTTGTTTGTTTGTCATGTCATGGACCATGAACCAAGACCAAGAATCGTAGCTGCCAGGCAAGTTTCACTCGTTATAGTCAATTTGTATACTCTTATTTTGGGCCAAAAGTTCATTGCACTTATATATGCCCCCTCGACTTCCCATATATAGTACATATAAGTGTTCTCCCTCTCTCTTCTTAAGGCATCATTAAACCTCTCTTCTAGCTATAATGTTCATTGAATCAATGTTTTAGAGGAGATTTATAACTTGAACCTTTTATAAACGTTAAGGAAAGAAGTCGTTGCACACAAAAAAAAAACTGCATTGCGAAAAGTTGGTTGAGCATTTTTACTTTCTTTCTTTGATGGCTATTTTTTTTAACACCTAATTTACAAACAAGAACCCATGATTGGTAGCTTGTTCCCACTCTAAAAACATCCTTCAGCTAAATCACATAGTGACACAAATGAGATGTAATAAATTCTTTACTTAATAAATTCCAACAAAACTACACTGCCAAATTCTAATGAAATGTGAAACAAAAAAGTGAATTCTCCTTGACATAAATGTCGAAAACCAATAGTTATGAAATCTACATGCATGAAAAACTCCATATTTACCAAAAGAGTAATATAAACAACTTGCACATAATCATACTTATTGTTTTATGAACAAAATTGATAATCACTGAAATATTCTCTAAACAAACTCAATAAAAAAAAAATCATTCTAAAAAAACTAAATTCATTGAACCCTAAAACCCAATGTTTTGCCTACAAATCAACACTATTTCATTTTAAAATACACCAATTAGAGTTTTCCATAGTTTTGTACATTTATGAGTTTATGATGTATGCAATGTGAGCATTGTACATGTGCAATATTTACATATCATATCTTTACTCCTATGGCTAATACTAATGGGAACTGTTTTTGAATATTTGTAAATTTAGCAATCCTATGTTCACTTTGATAACTATTCATTTTCCATGATTTCATTGGAAATATAGTATATGCATGTGTTAAAATTGATGACACAATGTAGAAAGACAAATTATAGAGGAGGAAGTAGGTGCTCGTGGGGTTTTCCCTTTCTCTTATGTTCCATTGTTTAGAAAAAAACACAACACCTCAATTCCTCTTTCTGCCTACTTGGAAATTGAAAAGGACTCTGGATAGGACTCATATTTATTTGTTAGCATAGCCCACCAACAAGCAGTCTTACTGACGTTGGGGTCAATACAACAACCATCTTAATAGAATATGTAGACTATTAATCTGCTAGGAAGGCATGGTCGAACATTCTACAAACACAGAATAAAACATTTGGCAACATAGAGAATAATAAATGCTCTCATGGATGCTCCAAGAAACGGGTGTCAGTTTCACATTATTAAATATATATATA
>JZKD02S0418870.1:71205-81808 GCA_000966675.3 Picea glauca | reverse complement strand
TATATATATATATATATATATATATATATATATGAGGTTTTTAATATACATGAGTATGTGTTGAATTTTGCTATTTTATATATTTAGATGATTTTTAATAATGGTAAATACCAAAAGTAAATTCAAACACACCAAAGGAAATTACGTCCCATCATATTTCTTTAGTCAATGGAAAAATCGATTTAAAATTTTCAAAAAATTTAAAAATATAATTTATTTTTAATAAAATCAAGTTAGTTATATATTTAATTAAAACTTTGAAAATATTTTATAATTGTTCATGTATTAATAGAAATTTGAGTGCCCCAGGATGGGGTGTTAGTGGAGACCACATGGAGATTGGAGGAGGATGGCTCACATCAGCGGGGCACGGAGCCATGTGATGGGCTCGTGCCACCACCCGCCACCCTCCTGCGACTTTAATAGATTTCATGTCGACGAAAAGGGAATTAATGCCTTCATCCCTTCCAATGCATTTTCTCATGGCGTTGCTTCTGGTTTCAATTCATTGTTTACGCTGGTGGCTTGAGGAGCTCTCCCCTCTGTGCCCATGGCCAACTCAGGATAGTGCTCTTGGCCCCCCAGAGACTCCCCCTCACCCCTAGGCCTTCGGCCGCTGCTATGGATTTCCCATGCCTGACCACAAGCCGCGTCTGAGAGGGAGGCCACGACGGGGATCTCCCTGGAGACCTCGTCGACCTTCAACTCCTCCCTCTGCTCAACCTCCCACTTACTCCTCACTTCGATTTCAGGCAGAGCCAATGGAGCATGTCCACAGCCTAGCACTCATCCCTCGGCCACTTTGCTTGTCCTTGTGCATCTTTCAAACACCATTGTTGGTTGCACCAAGCCACACACCTTTCTCGGCTCTTCCAAGAACCTTAGAAGACAAGAACCCTTCTTCTTCACGTAAGCAAGGTCATAAGGAGCACCCCTCTACTGATACAGTCCATGACAAGCAGTTAAAGGTCAAGTTGTCCATCCTCTATGGCTTAGTTTTCGAACTTCGCCAGGGGGTGGAGGATTTGCAGTTTCGACTACAGCTTAACAATGAGAAGGTAGCGCTCTTCCTCCAGCTCCTCTCCTCCATGCATGAGGTTGTCCTCTCAGAACAGGGAGGCACGACCTCCAAGCCGAGACCAAGTGATGATACAGTTGACGTCGAAGAGGGTAAGCGGGGCGTGGCTTTGAGGCAGGATCCCGGAGCAACCACTCAAGGCGAGGATGTCACGATGCAGGGTGCAAAAGAGCTCGGGATGAAACGGAATGGTAGCGAGACTTTGGCCAAGAAACACATGCAGGACACCGCGAGGAACAACCAGGAAATTGAAACCAGTGCGGGGGTCGAGGTGCAATGGGGGGACGGAACGACGATTGTCGAAGAGGAACCCTGTCCCGGGGATCTCCAAGGCACCTGGCCATGTTATGTGTCAAGTGTTTAGGCTTTAGAGGTCGTGTCAGCTGTTTTCAGTTTCTGTTGATGTTTATGTAGTCTTGGACTTTACTTTTAGTAGGCACTATTGAACTGTTGCTGACTAAGCTGCTAATTGGGTTGGTTTCCCCTCTGTTGGGGTAGTCCAATAAGCATAGCAGGACTATCACTGTACTTGGGATTTCCTTTTTGTCTTTGGAAGGTTTCTAATATATTTTACTTCTTACTTAAAAAAAAAAAAAAACAGAAATTTGAGTGTATCTTAAGATCATTTTTTATTGTTGTACTATCTGTTTTGGTGAGTACTAATAAGGATACTCCATTGAGAGTACCATAACTATCCTTTTCCATCAACAAGTTAGTTATTATAAATGAAAACAATGTCTTGTAATTGTGACTCGAAGACCAAGGAAGTTGGTGCCTTAGCAAGAATGTATATACTACATTTAAAGAAGATAATGCAATCTAAAATTGTAGAAATATAGAGAGTGATATAAGGTTTGAGGTTCATTGCAATGAAAGGAGCATGTAGTGCACTAAGTTTCATAGGCAATGTGTAGATATGATTTGCAATGGAAAGAAAGATTTGTGATGAAAGGTGCATGTAATGTATTAAGTACTATTGGCAAAGTGTCAATATGAAAAAAGACTTCTTCCAACATGTTCTTCAAAATATGAAAAAGGTATATTATGAAAATTTCAAATGTATGGAATAAAATTGTTGTGATTAAAAACATATGTTACCAACTTAACGAGAACAAGAGTTCCTATTTTTGAGGGGGACCATTTTTTTACCTCATTTTAAAAAATGGTGCTAACGGTAGCACCCCCTCTAGCTTTTTAGGTGGTTTTTCAATATTTTAAATTTTTCGATCCACAATGTGTCTACATTTTTTTAACATGCTTATTTTTCATTTATTTTCAATTTTTTCAAATTTTTTTGTTTTATTTTTTTATTTAACATTGTTTTTAGTCATTTTTCCATACTTATTTCAATCTTAAAAATATTTTTTACCATTTACTTTTTTGAAGTTACAATTTTTCATTTAATTGTCTCAAGTAATTTTTTGTTCCATACTTTTAAAATATAGTGAAAAACACAATTTTTAACACATTGTTTACCTTTACTTCAATACATATAAAAAAATTGTAGTTAAATAACACTATTTTTTAATATTTAGCAAAAAAAATATAATTCAATTGGTTTTTGATAAATTAAAAACTAAGCCCGCACGGGTGTAGACGGATTGGCAAGTGCCATGTAAATGGAAGGAAATTTGTAAAATGAAGTCTCATGTTCGATAAAAAAAAAAAATTAAAAACTAAAAAAAAAATTAAAACTCAAATTTAGATAATAAAAAAAATTAAAGAAAAACTTAAAAAACTAAAGAGGAAAAAAAACGATAAAAAAACAAATTTATGGCCAAAAACTTTAGAAAGGTCCAAAAAAAAACAAAAAAAAATTAAAATTATATATTAAAAAAAACAAACTAAAACACCTAAACTACAAAATTAAAAAAAAAAAGGAAAAAGTTAAAAAAAAAAAATTATTGGAAAAATTAAAAAGATGTAAAGTGTTAAAAAACGATGTGCATGGGTGATAAGAGGCCATGGGGGGTAATGATAAGCATCACCCTAGCCCCCATGGGCTAATCCTTGGCCCATGTGTGGGTTGGTTGGGTGATGTGGGTGTCATGGGGGGGCGATGTCGGGCATCACCCCTGCCCCCAAGAGCTAAGACTTGGTCTCACGGTGCTAGGGATTATCCTAAGCATCAGCCCCTATGACACCCATGACGCCCAACCAACCCTGGTTGGGCGCCATGGGTGTCGTGGGGGTGATGCCCAACATCGTCCTAGCCCCCGTGGGCTAAGCCCTGGCTTGTGGGACTAGGGCTTAGCCTATGGGGGCTAGGGAGATTTTGGGCTTCGACCCCCACGACACCCCAATAATATGTAGGTTTGTAATTTTATTTTTTTTTAATTTGGGTTTTAATTTTAATTAAAATTTTATGTTATTTCAATTGCAAAATTGTATTTTATTTTTGTTTTAAATGTTATTAAATTTATTTATATTTGAGTTTTTTTTATTTTTATGTTGATAGGCGTCCCCCTATTGGAATTGATGGTTTAATGAGACTTTTAATTACAAATTCTACTTTGATGGCCAAGAATCAAAGATGCTGGCATATTCTTCTTCTTACACTCAAATCAATGAATGCAATTTAATGTTGATAACTTCCTTGCATTTATGAATGCTTACGTTTCCTTGTTTAATTTTTCACATTTACTTAATATGATTAAGGAATTACTGCCTTGGCCATTGATTGCCAGGTTTAACTAATTATGGAAGATTAATATGTATAGATAGGATAACAATAATTATTTACTAGCACAACAGCTAACTCGCGGTTGAGAAAGCCGAAAGGTATCGGCTGAAAATAAACGTATTTGGTAATCTGTAATCCGTCTGTGGTAATATGAAACGTTTGGCTCCACGGTTTAATTCCACTTAATCATTTAAACGTGGCATTTACATATCCTTACAGTAATTTTTTAATGTGATTAGGTAAATGTTAAAAAGTAAACATGTTAACGTATGCGTGATAAATGCAAGAAAGTTATGAATAATAAATCTGACCCATTAGTTTTGGAGGACGACTAAGAATATGCCAGCATCTTCAATGCATAGCCATCAGATTAGGGTTTAAGGTTAAATAAAGTTAAAAGATCATTAATTGTGTCCATTATCAATAGATGTACTCAGCGTAAAAAAAATGTCACTTAAACACCACCACATCTAGCATGTGTTTCAACTAGCACAACGATGGTAGTTGGATGCATGCGTTTCAACTAGCACGATGGTGGTAGCTGGACACAGCGGTGGTTACGTTGGGTGTGTAGAATGCGTTTCAACTATGACGACGGTGGTGTTTCAACTAGCACGGGCGTGGTTAAGATGGACGCAGCGATGGTTAAGTTGGGCATCTAGCAACAAGGATAAGGAGTTGAAGATGGAATTTAGCGTTTCTATAAATAATATAATTGTTTTTCATTATCTATGTGCAGAACTGTATTTTATGGGTTGCGTTTCTATATAATTGTTTTTACAGTTTCCTATCTCTAGCAGAATCCCAGAAGGCCATAACTTCCATCACGGATGACTATGTTTGATCTCGTATAGATATGCTCGACGGATGATTATGTTTCTTTATGTGAACCAGAACAATTTTACTTATGTTTCTTTCCTTTAAAATTTATTTTACTATTAGGTAAATTAAACACTCGGAACCGTTCATGTGCTTGATATACGTGCAATTACTTTTCAGAGAATTTCAAAGCATTGTTTGGTTTGTTTTAATTTATCCAATTTAAGATATATTGGAATAACTATTAAGCTTTGGTGCTAGCGGTGCATAAACTGATCCTTGCTATGGATCTGGATCTTTAGCGAGATCTGGATTTCTAAAAGCTTCATGATAGTTATCATTATAGTGTTAATCTGGATATCGATGGGTACCATCGGCTTTAGGGTTTGTAAATTAATATATTAATAAAGTGGATTAATAAAATAAGTTTAATAATTTTGAAGGATTTAGGGTTAGGGTTTTTAATAATATATTATTAATAAGGTTAGGATTATTAGAGTTAGGAATAAAGTATGTATTATTAGTATGTTAATTATTGATAAAGTTAATATTACTATTATTAATATTAAATTATTATGTTTTTTTTTGTTTGTTAATTTGGCCGAACCTGTTGGCATTGGGATTAACCTATGGTGTCACCGACTATCCTACACTTCGGGGACATATTAAATTATTATGTTAAAAAGAAATTAATATTATATTATATTATTAATATTAGTGGTTAGTTTAATATCAATTATTAACTATAGTGATTAATAATTAGTGATAATTAATATATTTATTATTAATATAAACAAATATGTATTATTCTTATTGGTGAATAGTAATAATAGCTATTAATATTATTAATAATATTTTATTTATTTATTTGATCATAACTAAAAGTCATTAATAATATTATTAATAAAGTTTTTTGAACACATTAAGAATTATTATACATAATACATTATTAACTAATAATAATAATTGTATTATTAGTATACATTATTAATATATATAATGGGTATTTTATCTATTTAACATACCCTTTATACACTAATTATTAATCAATATTAATAATTAAAGATGTCACCAATAATGTATTAATAATATAATGAGGTAAATGGTTATTAGGAATAAGGTTAAGGTTATTAAAATTAGTGTTAGGACCAAATTAGGGTTAGGGTTATTCTTATTAAAATTATGGGTATGGTTATTTGTATTAAGGTTTATTTTATAATAGTAATAAAATGGTTTGAATTTGATTTAAATAATAATAATAAATGGAAACTAAGGTAGAGAAAAGAGAAAAATAAAATAGACATCTCCAAATATTGAAAATTAAATGAAAGTGATTTTGATTACAAATTGAGAGAAATCTACTTTTCTATATGAAAAATATTTGAAAATAAATGAAATATTTTCAACATTTCATATTTTTAGAAAAAAAAATCTCTTTGATAATGAAGACTTTTTTTTTTTATTGATAATGAATGCTCTTTTTTTTATGAAATGTGAGCATAAGATCCATCTAGTATAAGAAAGTTAATATTCCTTGTATTCTTGTTAAATCTATATATATATATAAAACCAGATA
The DNA here is from genome assembly GCA_000966675.3 of Picea glauca. Classification (NCBI taxonomy): domain Eukaryota; kingdom Viridiplantae; phylum Streptophyta; class Pinopsida; order Pinales; family Pinaceae; genus Picea; species Picea glauca. Next base: position 75,652 of record JZKD02S0418870.1, on the reverse strand, counting down.
CTATTTTCTGGTAATTTAATCTTTTTCTAAGAGGGGAAAAAATATCCTATATTTAAATAGATTTTTTATAAATTTATTAAATACAAAATTTTATTATATTAAAAGAATATAATAAAATTGAAATCGTGCATAAACTTCATTTAGGATAAGTCAATTACTACATACATTTAATTAGATATTAAAAATGTTTGTCATGATTTCAAATTAAATATATCTATAACATATATATTACTACATACATTTGTATACAATTGGATGCTCAAAATGTTGATATAATTTATTAAATTTGAAATTTTATTATATTAAAAGAAAATATAATTAACTTGAAATTGGTTGCATAAACTTCACTTAAGATAAGTCAATTATTACATACATTTAATTAGATGCTGAAAATGTTTGACATAATTTCAAATTAAATATATCTATAACATATATATTACTACATACATTTTTATACTTGGATGTGGAAAATGTTCATGTAATTTTATAAGTCAGTCATCTTTCCCATTAGACTTAGCGCTAAGATGCAAAATTTATTACAATGTGACAAACATGTCCTTATGTTGCAATGTTGCATACATATCATGACATCACAATGTGACAAACATAAACTTTTTTCGCATTGTGATGTGCAGAACCCAATGTTGCAATTTGCCAAACATAGCCTAATATTTCAATGAGATGGGCATTTCTAGATGTCGCTATGTGACAAACATAACACATTGTTAGAATCTCACAAATCTATTCCAATTCCATAATGTGTGTGACAAAAGAAAATAGTACATTACAATGTATAGAACCCAAATGTCACAATATAACAAACATTGCCCAACATTGCAATTCTTTACAAAAAGCTCACATTGTTACACTCATGACCATACCTCAGTATGTGACAAACTTCTTCCTTTGTCACATTGTGATGAAATTTCCCAACGTTGTAATGTGAACATTTATCCTGTCCTCACATTGTCACAATCACTTAATGAAAACACAATATGTCAAACATCTCTTGATGTCTCATTGTAACAAACATAGTAACATTGGAATGTGACAAACACAAACTAATGTTGCAATGTGATGAACATAGCCATGCCATCACAATGTGGATAGTAAAGTTCTAATTTAATGAACATAAACAAATGTTGCAATGTGTCCTGCTTCGTTCTATCATCGCAATGTGATGAATATTTCCTCACATTGCAATGTGACGCACATATCCTGATGTCGCAATGTGAAAAAAATTTCTAGGTGTCACAATGTGATTAACATAGCTTCCTCGTCACAATGTTATGCAAATATCCAATCGTCATAAGGTGACAAACAATTTCAAACATAGCCTCGTCATCGCAAAGTGATGAAAATAGCCTCCTTGTCACAATGTTATGCAAATATCCTGTCATCATAAGGTGGAAAACAATGTTTTGTCATCGCAATGTGATGAACATAGCCTCATCGTCACAATAAATGTCATGTTGTCGCAATATGATGAAAACATGACATTCATGTTCATAACATATCCATATGACATACGATGAACATATGATATTTATGTTCATAACATAACTACATTTTACTTAAATTTCATGACGTCGCAATTTGATGAACATAGCCCCATCATCGCACTATCCCTATCATCGTCAATATGTGAAAAACATTATCCTATCACCGCAATGTTATGAACATATCCCCGTCTTTGCAATGTGATGCAAATATTCACTGATCATAATGTGACGCAAATACCCTACCCTCCCAATGTGACGAACATAGCCCTGTCATTGCAATGTGATGAACATAACCATATTGTCACAATGTGGCGAACCAAGCCTTATACGTTGAACATATAATGTGACGAACATAACCATATTTTCACAATGTGATGAACATAACTATGGGTGACCTTAATTTACTATGAGCATAGTTAACCATGGTTGACAATGGTTGAACATGGTTGGCCACAACCATATTGTCAGAATGTGATGAACACAACGATATTTTCGCGATGTGACAAACATGAGTGGCCATTATAATATATTCGCAATGTGATGAGCATGTCTTGTCATAACCATATTTTCACAATTTGATGAATAGAACCATATTGTCACAATGTGACAAACATGACTGCGTATAACCATATTGTCGCAATGTGACAAACATAACCTCATCATCACAATGTGATGAACATAACCATATTGTTGCAATGTGACAAACACAACCTCGTCCTCCAAATGTGATGAACATATCATCGTTGTTTGTGACACAAATATCCTGTCGTCATAATGTAACAAACAATGTCGTGTCATCGTAGTGTGATGAACATAGCCTCATCATCAAAATAAATATCCTATCATCGCTATGTGATGAACATATGACATGTATTTTTATCCCATAGCCATTCAACATACGATGCACATACGACATTTATGTTCGTCACATTGCCACCTTTTACTTAAATGACCTGTCATTGCAATGTGATGAAAATAAACCCCTCATCGAAATATCTTTGCCATCGTCAATATGTGACAAACAATATACTATCGTCACAATGTGATGAACATAGCCCCTTCATTGCAATGTGATGCAAATATCCTTTCAGCATATTGTGACGCAAATATCTTATTGTTGCAATCTGATGAACATATCCCCTCCCTTGCAATGTCATGAAAATAACCATATTGTCACGATATGATGAACATAGCCTCGTCATCAAACTCTCATCAACATAGCTTCATTTTCGCAATGTTACACGAATATCAAGTCATCATAATGTGACAAACACTTCCAAATTTCACTATTAGAATTTCATCTGTAGTCTTGGTCAACCATGGTCATGGCCAACCATGGTTGCCTATGGATAAAAAATGTCAAACATGGTTAACCATTTTCAACCATGGTCAACCATAGTCAACCATGGTGATGGTCAACCATAGTGAAGGTCATCCATAGTGAACATCAACCATAGTGAAGTTCTACAAAAGTTAACCAGGGTGAAGTTCTATGGAAGTTAACCATGGTCATGGTCAATCATAATTAACCATGTCAACCATAGTGAACCTTTTCTTCCCAAAGTCAAAAAATTTCTACCAAAGTTAACCATGATCATGGCCAACCATAGTCAAGCATGGTCATTGTAAATTAATGTATTATTTTCATCACATTTGCATTCAGCATACGATGAACATACAACATTTATGTTCATCACATTGCCACTTTTTACTTAAATGACCTTTCATTGCAATGTGATGAACACAAACCCCTCGTCCCAATATCCCCATTGTCGTGAATGTGTGACAAACAATATATTCTCGTCACAATGCAATGAACATCAATGAACATAGCCTTGTCATTTTTATGTGATGAAAATATCCTATCATCATATTGTGATGCAAATATCTTGTCATCCCAATCTCACAAACTTAATCACTCCCTTTCAATGTCACGAAAATAACCATATTATCACGATATGGCGAACATAGCCTCTTCATCAACATAGCTTCATTGTCTCAATGTGACGTGAATATCATGTCCTTATAATGTGACAAACACTTCCAAATTTCACTATTTGAATGTCATCCATAGTCCTGGTCAACTATGGTCATGGACATCCATGATCATCTATGGACAACAACTGTCAAACATGGTTAATCATTGTCAACCATGGTCAACCACAATCAACCATGGTCATGGTCAACCAAGGCCAACCATAGTGAAGGTCATCCATAGTGAATGTCAACCATAATAAAGGTTTACAGAAGTTAACCAGGGTGAAAGTCTATGGAAGTTAACCATGGTCATGGTCAACCATAATGATGCAGGAGCATCGCTCACTCGATCAAGCGAGCCAGCGCGAGGAGGAAAGGGAACAGCTGGAGAACGCCAGCATTTAAAATTTTTGAACCATTGTAATATATGGCTGCGCCAAGCATTAATGTTTTGATGTGATGAAGCGCACTTATAGATCGTAACGGACCTTGAGCGGATAAGCTCTCGTCCATAGGTAGCTGAGGCATTTACGTAGTTTTAATGCAGGTAGATAGGATAATTAACTGTAGATTAGACAGTCACCGTTTGAGAGGGAAAACGGAGTATAGACACCCTCCCTTGTATCATTGTATTATTCTCAATTCATTCATATAGGAGCAAGAAGGAGCAGAGCAGAGAGCTCGTGAAGAAACCTCCATGTATAGTTATTGAATTAATAGGAAGAGTCCTGATTCAATTCCATGGACACGTTTGATCTCTGTGTGTTGCTGATATTATGCTTGTGCATGTTTGCTTCTTTCTATGCTTATTTGTTATATGCTGCTTATGTGATTGCGTATCAGGTTAGAAACATGAGAGAATGAGTTTCAATCGTTTCTCTGCTTAGGCCAGGAGATTCCTGCATCGAGTGCAGTGGAATTCCTCCGCATAGAGTGCGTCGAGGAGGCCAAGCAGTTGAACTTTTGTT
>JZKD02S0418870.1:43174-53314 GCA_000966675.3 Picea glauca | reverse complement strand
GGGGGGCCTAGAGGGCCCATAGTGATAATAGTGGAGGTCATTCAATGTAAGGTGGACTAGGTCCACTATATTATTAAATAAGATCCACTATGGTAGTTAGATATAATAAATGTAAAATGACTTCTTAGAAGGTTCTACTTCTAGAAGATTCCTCCTCTAGAATGTTCTTAGATGATGGTAGCACTATATAAAGGGGTTCAAACAATGTAATGAGATATGAAGAGAAGTATTGTATTTGGAGCTGAAGCTCATTAGGAGGATGCCCCCTCGAAGAGGCAAGTGAACAAGAGAGGATCTCTTCCATAATAGGGTCCATTGTATGGTGTTGCTCTACCTCAAGGGTTTGGTAATAATAAAGTGTGGTTTCTTTTATCTTGCTTATGGATCTATTGTGTATTCAGTATTTTTGGTGATTATATTGGTAGATCTATTCAGGTACTTAACAAACTCACCCTTACTGATAAAATTGACCTCCACAATGGCTCTTCTACCTGAAATGAATGATCTCTGCCACAATATAGATGAAATTGGCCCCCTAGCAATGTACTCTCCCAAAAGTGTGAAAGGTTCGACCAAAAATGGAGAATATGATGCATAAATTCAAATGAATTCCCCCATATTTGTATTGAACTCACCCAAGGACCCAATACTCAGTTATTCTTGAGAAAATCAACCTCCTTAAGAGAGATTTGACCCACACACAAACAACTCAGCCACCATACAAGAAAAACTTAACTACAATTAAAGTACTCATCAACCACCAAAGAAATATTTGTTAAAAGAAGGTAACCTCCGCTACAAATGAATAACAGTAAGAACATATGAATTATCTCCTCTCAATGACCAGCTATGGTGGATAGTCTCACCATCAAAAACAATCCCAATAACTCTCTAGGGTTTTTTGTCCCAAGAGCCAAAGTCACAAGAGCTCTCTCAATTCGATTTTAGAAAATAACAAGTGAATAATGAGACAGGGTTCCCCTAATTTCCCTTTTATCTCTTCGTTGACCCTTTTTGGACCCTTTTTGGACCCTTTTAATAAAGTAAAGTGACTTTGTAAAATTTAAGTCACTTAAAACACTTATTTTTATTAATTACTCAATGTCACTTTTAATAAGTTACTTTCCCGCTCCCTAAACATTAAATAATTAATTAATTCCATTTTTCCACTGACTATAGTCTATGGGAATCACTTAGGTTATTTCATAAATCTATTGGAGAGATCATTTGGAAATGGAAATTACAATCCTCCCTTCCTGATATTTCTTGTCCTGAAGAAACTACAAGTTCATATGTTGCAAGATCTAGTCACTCTCCCATATGGCATCCTCTCTTGGAAAATATCTCCACCCGATGAGGTATTCCCAGATCACCCTGTCTCATAATTTTCTCTTCCATACCTCCAGTATCTCCTTAGGAACCAACACCAACTACCCCTCCTCATCCAATTGTCCCAATTCCTTCTCGAGGCACAAAACATGAAATACATTGTGAATTTTACTCCCCTATCGAAACTTTAGCTGACAACGTACCTCACCAATCCTCCAAACCAATACATCGGGGCCATAGAAGAGAGGATTGTGATTTTTAGCACCACTTTTCTTTAGGTAATACTATCAATATGGTTGTAATCTCAAAAACACCAAGTCTCCCACCTTGAAATTCTTCTTGACTCTATGCTTATCTACATAAGTGTTATGTTGATTTTGTGCCACCTGTAAATTGTTCTTGAGAGCCTTTAGAAGGTCTTGGATATCCTGAGTCCAATCCTTGGTATTGGGATCCATTCTATCCCCAAATTCCAAATCAATAAAATAAGGATCATCATAACCATATAATTCCTATAATGGTGTCATACCAATGGACATATGATAAGTGGTGTTATAATAGTTTCTCTCCAAATGAAACCACTTAACCCATGCCTTCTTCTACTCAGACACATAGTTACTTAGTGATAATATCAAGTTCTCAAGCCATGATAATTATTTTATAATACAAATAATAGGGATCCTTAGGATCATTTATTTTGATCCTCGGACTTGTGGGTTCTTTGGCCCACGATATGGATTGAACGTCCTTGCAACAATAACTCCTTGATTCCTATTGTAGGAAACTTAATTATACTCATCACCCTTGGTGGATCATTGGCGCTAGTATAATTTTTGTAATACCACGATCTATTCTGAGGACTTAACTTCTAGCTTCTTGGGACCAACACTTATATCACGCGACGAAGGGCTGGAACCATTGGCTAACTCAAATCCCTTAACGTTCTTGAATCCCAAACCTTAATCCTTCCTCTACATAATACGAAGTGTTGAGAACCATAGGATCATCTATTGGGGTACATATTCAATCTGGATCATTGATACTAGAGTTTATCAATGATCAACAACAATGGGGAAATATAATATAGACTATGGATGTGGATCTCAGATCCTTTTTGGACCATTGATTTATCCTTAATCAAACTCAATACAAATCGTGGGTCTACCACAAAAATTTGAATACTCTAGAAAATCATCACCACATGTCATATCTGGAGTGGGGATATGATTTCATTCTGATTTATCTCGACATTTCAATGTGAGGAATTTTTACACTTCCCAAGTACCAAAAAGTCTCGATGGTCACGGTCCGTTGTAAGGAGAGTTGTTGAGATCCCATGTTGAAGATATAATCCACACCGTCAATGTATATTCCAACGTTTACCATGGAAACCATATGTCATGGGATCAGGTCTCCATGTATCACTTTTTAAATGGAATTTCTTACGTCACTCATATGTTTTTCGTCATCGGGGCCTCATAACTTTTAGGCCCTCCAATACTTTAAAACCTTCGTTGTCCACATTCCACTATAATGAGGACCGTTGATATGGATCTGGATCGAACGATCACGATTCTCCTGCTACGTGAAGTGATGAATTTAATATTAGTCCAATCCAATGGTAAGGACTAAAATTGACCTTGATCCAATAGTCATGATTTATTCCTCACCATTCCACTTATGTCATGTGTATTGGGCCTTCTTGTACTAAACTCCTCGTACTTTGTCGATATGCTTTCAAAACCAGTCGTTGATCTTCTTTGTGGATGAATGATTGAATATCCCCTTTACTCGATATCACTTGAATATATATCATCATCATTCCTTTCAGTGATCAATGATCAATATCTCTCCTTGATAGAATATGACACTATCTAATAGATTTCATACATGGAATATGATTCTCTCACACATGTTGAGTTGATTTCTAAAAGAAATAATGACACTATGGGACCTAAATTCATAAACAACATGATGCTTCCACATATATTGTTGTCCTAGAAAAACATCAAAAAATTCAAGTGGGGAAAAATCACACAATTCATTGACTTTGAATGGTTTAATGTTGTAATGAAGACAACATTGATTGCTGATGTCGATGTCTCGTCCCTGAATGAGGATGTTGCATCGTTGTTGAGTTCAATCTCTTGAAAACCTATGTTGAGATAAAGTTATTCTAGCTACCGTTATCAATAATGAAATGGAGTGGGGTTCCCTTCACCCACATCTGTGAGTGGAAAAGATGCTCCCATTCTTCCGGCTCCTCTGGTTCCTCTGGATGGAATTTTATGTTAACAACAATGAAACTAGGTTATGCATCAATGATCTAACCTCCCTTTTCTAGCTCGAAATCATAGTTTGAGTCAACAACTGACCCTGGGTATTTTGTCACATCCAAGAGAAACTATTTGGAGCGACATTCATTAGTATTATGCCAAGGGATTTTGTGGAACTTGCACCATTTTCTAGTTTCCTTCTTCAAATTCCCATTACCCTTCTTTGTTGGTGGCTTGGGATTGTTATCATGGGGTTGGCCATACTTTCGCTTTCCTTTGGCATGAGAGTTAGGGCCACCCTTACCATACTTTGGTTGTTGTGTATTTGTATACCTGAACTCTCACTTGTTCTATTGCTTGAATTTATGGTTTATTTTGAAATTGTATCGATAAGAAGATCCCAATGATGAGATGTCCAACAATTCCATTTCAGTTTGGATGTATCTATGTAGATCCCCATGGTATTTTAGGATCATATTTCACTTAGATTATTTGATACCCATCTTGGTGTGCAAGGTATGGAAAGTATTTTTGAACTCCAACACTATTTGACCCCTCTCTTGGAATAGTGTGGTCCATCTCGCATACTAGTCCTCATAACTTCCAACAGGGTAATATTGTTCCTATAGGGAATCAACAAAAGCCTCCCAAGTTGGTGTTGGCCCAAAACATACAAACTCATCCTCAACATGTTCCTTGCAGTACGTTTCCCACTGTTAACACATACGATTGATCATTTTCTCCAAGTATTATGGCATACCATCAACTAACAACCTCCTCGAAGTGTGCAAGATATATTTGATTTGTAGTTCTAATTGGTGTTGTGAACTAGTTAAGGAAGAGGGTTGGAGGTTAGGCAACTTGTAGGCATCTGAGTGCAAATCTAAAATTACCAGCATCAACCTCATAGCCATCAGGTACTCCATGAGATTTTTTTTCTTTTTTGTAGGTCAGAAAGGGTTTGGCTAATTTATTCTCCTTTTGCACTATGAATTGACTCAGGCACTATGAATTGAGATAGGCGCTACAAAATACACTACTAAATGCACTACAGAATGTGTTCTGGAAACTCTGTTCTAAGACTATTGAACTTGTATTTTTGACCAGTTGACTTCCATGAGAATTTTCGGGTGAACTGGAATGAATTTTCAATATAAAAAGGAGGTTATTGTCAATCACTGACCCAAGAACATTAACCTCTTTCATTTTTCACACATGTGTCATGGATTCAGATATTCAAAGGAATTTTTGAGCCCTATTTGTTTAGTTGTCATGATTTCTTGTTTAAGACATGTTTTTGCGACAAACATTCTGGACATATGGAGATGAATTTCAAGAAACCGAGATAATGTTTTCTTAAGAAATATCATATCTACAAAAACCGTTCTCATATTTTACACAAATATTATATTTTCAGAATTACAAGTGTCATTTTGAAGCCTAGTTTTCAAAATTTCGCCTCCTGAAAAGCAGGAAGTGAGTTAAAACATGCCATTTACTGTTTGTAGTTGTTTCTATTTTGGAAAAGGGGTTGGAGTTCAAATTGGTGAGCTATAAAGAACCTATATTGCTATATATTTCATGGCACAAGAGTAGAGAAAGGTTGGACCCTTGGAGAAGGAGGCTTTTGCATATTGTATTGGAGATTTTTTTATCTTTTTGCAAGATTAATACAGAAGCTACTCTTGTCTTCCTTTGAGATTCATTATAACATTTTGATTTAGTATGTGTTCCTGTATTACATATTTGAGATTGTACTATCTACTAGTATTCTCTGCATTTTTTTAAGGGAATTCATCTATGATGCTCCTTTTTCATTAAGTGTATGCCTTTTATGTGTTTGTGTGAACCTAATTCTTACCTTGCATCAAGGTTTATAAACAAGATTTTTCCAATTATTATCTACAAGTCATTAAGATTCAATTTTTGAATCCATTTCCCAAGGATAATTCTCTTTTCTTGTCAAACCACCAACCTTTATAAAAAAAACCTATTCTTATAAGAAATCTGACCTTCTGAATGTTATTGTTGAATATATTTTGAGTCTTATAGCCTTTTGGCCCTTGAGAGAGACCTCTACGATTGTATAGGTCAAGAATACAGTTAAAAGTAGTTGAAATGGTTACCTTGGGGTTTCCTTGATACAACCCAAGGAAAATACTGAGTTCTAACATCTTGGCATTGTTTCCAAAGAACCAAATCTATCATCTTCCTCGGGAAATAATAACAAATTTTTAGAGCTGATTTTTTATGGTGAACAACAGTCAGATACAAGAAGGATGTGTACCTTTCACTTGGAGACTCCACTGGAGGACGAGATCACATGACATAGATATGGAGGTACAGTATGGAAGAATCAGGTACTCAGCCTTGAGTTTTCTTCAGGAAGTATTATTTTGTTTTACCAATATCTTGTTTTCCTTTCCTAATTTTTCCAAAATATGTTTTCTTCATTTACTATATTCAAATGAAGACCATGAACCTACTCTTGTATATCCTTCAGTAAAAATTGTAAATATACCTTCTCCTCGTATAGTTGATTATGACCAAGAACCTTTATCTGAGTCATATGATAACCTTGAACAGTCTTGTAAGTTTTATGAAATCAAAGATGATATATTGTCTTATGTACCTATTCTTGTATCTTCCAAGATTCAACAAAGATACAAACCTTTAAAATTTCCTTCCATTCTTCATGATTTTCCTCCAAGCATTACAAATACCTTCCTATTTTTGTTGGAGAAATTGAGAACCTTACAACTGAAAAACATCTTCAATCTTTTGAGCATTTCATTGACCTATTTGAAGTTGAGCATGATGATGTTTGTATGAGAGTCTTTTCCTAGCCTTTATTAGGGGATTCCAAGAAATGGTTTAGGCATTTGTTTTTTGAGTCAATCAACTCATGGAAGGAACTAAGTCATGCCTTTTTGAAATTTTGGGGAAAAATAAAGTCGTGGGATCTATTCATTTCATAATTTTATGCCATGAGAAGAACGAATAATGAAACTGTCTCAAATTTCAGTAGGAGGTTTTCTAGTCATTATTACAAAATACCCAAAGAGATCCAACCACCTAAAGGTACCGCAAAGTTATATTATGCTATGGCCTTCCATTCAGATTCCTCTTTTTATCTCTTGGAGAGGAAATCTATGTCTTTGAAGCAGATGTTCTATGATTCCCAAGAGGTGGAGGACAATCTCAGAGCTTGTGGAAAGCTTTCAGATATATTGGAGGATGAAGTGTTGAGTCTTAGAAAGTGTGAGAATAGCCATGGATAACAAGAAGAGGCTGATTTGGAACTATGTTTATTTCATCATGAGGATAATATTACAACAAATTATGATCAAATGGATGAATCATCATATGTTGATCCAAATCCTCTTTCTATGGATTTTCAATAGGTTTCCAATTTACCTCTTTATGACGAGTACAATGGTGATTATGACATTGTTATTCTAGAGAAACCATTTGTAGGTTCATCTCCAAGAGATGATTCTTTTCAAAAATATTATGAATGTTTACAACCCACACATTTCAGCCATGATGATAGACAACAAAAATGTAGCGAGTTTGTTGAAGGAAGTGCTTTATCGGTGTGATTTTCTTCATTCCAATTTCTGAAAGAGAGTGTTCATCATCTTATAAACCAACAACCTTCTGAAGATGATATTGATGCCATAGTTTTTTATGTGGAAGGTTTTACCAATTCAAGTTTGTAGCCATTAAGTAGTTGTGAATTTGAAAGTGAAGAAGATGAAGATATCAAGATTTTAAGTGATCATGGATATGAGAATATTCAAGAAGATTTCTATTCGGAACATTAATTTCCTAAAACTTTATTTCAAGAACAAGTTGATCATCAAATAATTTTCCTTGCTTCCTTTGAAAATTAAAATAGAATTTCTTTTGAAGGACATCAGGGTCATTTTCAAACTCTTTCCAGACTGATGGTTAGTATAAAGGATTGAAACAACCAACAACATATGAAACTGAAGATAATTGTTTTCTATGTGTTGATCAACAAGAGGTTTTCCTTCATGAGCTACAAGATCCTTTTGCAGTCAATGAGTGAGCTTAAGTTTTCATATTTGGTCAGTGATGAAACTGATTTCAAACTCTTAGATGCATTTCCTTTAATTATTTATTAATTGTTTCCTTTGAAGAAACACATGCAAGGGATACAACCAGTGGATGAGATGCTTGCATGGATCCATTGGATTTTTCATTTCACTTGATCAAACAGCTCAGGGGCTAGCTTAGGGTAGGTAGGTTGTGTGAAATAATCTCAACACTCTAAGCATCTCTTTCAACAGTTAGTTTTCAGTTTGCAGAGGTTAAAGGTTGGGAGAATCCCATGGATAAGGTATTGGAACCGCATGTTCTTGGAGCCTCACAGGGAGGTCTTGATCCCTTGTGGAGTCAAATGTTAACACATAAGATTGATCTCATTCTCCAAGGATTATTTCATACCATCACCTAAAAACCTCCTCGAAGTGTGTAAGATACATTTTAGTTGGCGCTACGAATTGACTCTCATAACTAGTTAAGGAAGAGGGTTGGAGGTTAGGTAGCTTGTAGGCTTCTGAGTGGAAATCTGAAATTACCAGCATCAACCTCATAGCCATCAGGTACTCCATAAGATTTTGTATCTTGTTTGAAGGTAAAAAAGGGTTTGGCTACTTGTTTCTCCTTTGTCTCTATGAACTGGCTCAAGTGCTATGAATTGAGACAGACGCTATGAAATGTGCTACAAAATGCACTACAGAATGTGCTGAGGAAACTCTGTTCTAGGACTGTTGAACTGATATTTTTGACCAATTGACTTCCAGGAGGATTTGCAGGGGAAACAGAATGAATTTTCAAAATAAAAAGGAGTTTTTTGTCAAGAACATTAACCTCTTTCATTTTTCACACAAGTGTCATAGATTGGGATATTCAAAGGAATCTTTGAGCCCTACATCTTTAGTTTTCATGATTTCTTGTTTAAGAGATTCTTTTGCAACACATATTACGACCAGCTAGAGATGAATTTCAAGAAACCAAAAGAGGGTTTTCTTAAGAACGATCTTATCTACAAAAACCGTTCTCATATTTTACATAATTTTTATAGTTTGAGAATTACAAGTGACATTTTGAAGCCTAGTTTTCATAATTTCGCCTCCTAAAAAGGAGGAAGTCAGCGAAAATGTGTCATTTTCTATTTGTAGTTCTTTTTATTTTGGAAATTGGGTTGGAGTTCAAATTGGTGAGATGGAAAGGACCTATATTTCTATATATTTCATGGCACAATAGTAGAGAAAGTTTGGACCCTTGGAGAAGGATGATTTTTGATATTGTATTCGAGCTTCTTTATTTTTTTGCAAGATTAATACAGAAGCTACTCATGTCTTCCTTTGAGATTAATTATAGCATTTTGATTAAATATGTGTTCTTGTCTTACATATTCAATATTTTACTATCTGCTAGTATGATCTGCATTTTGTTAAGGGAATTCACCTCTGATGATCCTTTTTCATTAAGTGTATACCTTTTATGTGTCTTTGAATTATTGGTTCAGAATTCAATTCGTTATGGTGCTCTGTTCTAGTAGTTCACCTTTTTGTTTTCTTCTAAAGTTGTAATAAGAATTCATCCATAGATAGGTGCTCTTACTATAGTGAGATTTTTCTCTTGTTCAATATGTCATCTAATTATCTTATTTACTGAACCTAATTCTTACCTTGCCTCAAGGTTGATAGACAAGACTTTTCCAATTATTATCTACAAGTCATTATGATTCAAGTTTTGACTCCATTTCCTAAGGATACTTCTCTTTTCTTGTAAAAATACCAACCTTTATAAAAAAAACCTATTCTTATCAGAAATCTGACCTTCTGAATGTTATTGTGGAATATATTTTCCGTCTTAGAGCCTTTTTTCCCTTGAGAGAGCCCTTTCTGATTGTATAGGTCAGGAATACAGTCCAAAGTGGTTGAAATGGTTACCTTTGGGTTTTCTTGATAAAAAATAATGAAAATAATGGGTGCTAACACCCACCAATCTTTAACATGGGGAATGTCCTTAAGGAGCATGAAAGTGATCTTTTAACTATTGGAAAATTTGTGGATAAATAAATGACCCTTTAGAAAATATAACAATTTTCCCAAAGCATCGACATCTATCTTACCTTGAAATAATGGAATATAAAGTTTAAATTGTACGTTGAATGACATTGCACCTATGAAGTGATTACTGGTTGAAGGTGCCTCCATTATTTCGGGCAATCATCGAAGGATCTTGGAGAAATTATCCATCATCTCATTCCTTTGTCGCGCAAGGGATTCCTCGAGCAACAGTTTGAAAGGATCTCAGGTCCTGTGATCCCTATTTTCTTCCAAAATGGAAGGTCGCTTGTTAAGAACCAAATATCAATATAGAATAGAAAAACCTCATAAAAAGTACTCAACGCCTTGAAAAAGAGATAATTTCAGATAATAAGCCTCTTCGAGGGGGAAACCTCCTTTTACCCCACTTAAATGTTCAAGTACAAGAT
>JZKD02S0418870.1:15297-38939 GCA_000966675.3 Picea glauca | reverse complement strand
TACAAGATGATTCAAAATAAAAATGTCTCCTTGGTATATATAGGAGACTAGGAGGTATAATTACAACTAATGGCCTAAAGCCAACATAAATAAAATAACATTACTAATATAATATACCCCAATTAATGGGTAATGAACCAATATTAGGGCTTAACATCGCTTGGGAATGATACAGTGACTATCCTCAAGAGATACAAGCTCGAGACCCAAATATCTATAACCTAACCTCATTGGGGACATGCACTAAGGACGACATGGAGTAGATCGGTCTGATACCAGTGATCCATATTATTTTAGGAATGATATAAAGGCAGATATATAACATATATATAACAAATAATTACAAATATATATGGAGAGTAACACAATAATAGAGTAAATCTCAGATACTATTAATGAATATATTAATACAATAAATCTCAGAGACTATAAAATACAAAAGCACACAAGCTAGATAAAATGGTGGTAGCTTATCTCTGAGAAGAGATGTGTTGGATATGTTTATTCATAAGAAAATGGTTACAATGACACTCCAAATACCCTTTTAACATAAATCATAAATGAGAAAACCGTAAACATTCAAAAACCTAACTCTAGGAGATGAAGTGCCAAAATTCATGTGGGCCCTGATGGGGTAAGTTGGTACATCAACTTCTTGGGGTCATAACTTTTGCACACGATATTTGTTTTAGGTGCACGATATCTCGTTGGAAATAAATATCCAAGGAATACACATGTTGTCATCACTCTCTGGATAAATCCTACAGTGTGACTATGGTGGACCCAAAACAAATTGTTTAGGACTCAAAATGGCCCCAGAAGTTTAGGACTTGAAAAACCAGGAAGAAAATGCCAAAACAAAAAATGGTATTTGACCCAATGGAATAGGTGGGTGGCCATTGATATCCACCTAGATAATTGTTCAATTGATTGACCACCACATATATGCAATATCTTCCCTATACTTTAGGAAAACCTATGATGAAATCCATTGATATACTTTCCCACATCTTCTGGGGAATGGGAAATGGTTTTATTAATCTTGCAGGATGGGTCTGCTCCAACTTGTTCTACTAAAAATTCGCACACACCCTCACATGCCTCAATACATCATCCTTGAGGCCCTTCCAAGTGAACCTCTCTTTGATCTTCTTGTAAGTTTTAAAATACCCCTCGTACCCTGCCAAAAGTATATCATGCATATATATCATGATTTTCTCTTTCAGTGTAGATTCCAGAACTAATTTTATGTGGTATTTATAGTAGATGATGTCATCAAGAAATTTTTGCAGAAGTTGGGAAGGTGATTGATTAATAGTCTTGAAAATATTGAACTCGTTCCTAATGTGGATGTAAAATAACCCACAACATATCAAAGAGAAAGTGCCCAACCTCAAAGAAATCACCCAACATAGAAAGTTTTACCCCTCAACATAGAAATTCAACCTCTATAGCATTCAACTCAACCCAATAAGAAGTAACTCACCCTTACGGATAAAATCGACCTCCACAATGGCTCGTCTTCCTGAAATGAATGATCTCTGCCACAATATAGATGAAATTTCCCCCCTAGAAATGAAATCAACCAAAAGTGTGAAAGGTTCGACCAAAAATGGAGAATATGATGCCCAAATTCAAATTAATGTCCCCATATTTGTATAGAACTCACCCAATGACCCAATACTCAGTTATTCTTGAGAAACTCAACCTCCTCAAGAGAGATTTGACCCACACACAAACAACTCAGCCACCATACAAGAAAAATGCAACTACAATTAAAGTACTCATCCACCGACAAATAAATATTTTCTACAAGACGGTAACCTCCTCTACAAATGAATCACAGTAAGAAGATATAAACAATTTCCTCTCAATGACTAGTTATGGTGGATAGTCTCACCATCGAAAAAAATCTCAAAAACTCTCTAGGGATTTTTGTCCCAAGAGCCAAAGCCACAAGAGCTCTCTCAATTCGATTTTAGAAAAGAATAAGTGAATAATAAGAGAGGGTTCCCCTAATTTCCCTTTTATCTCTTTGTTGAACCTTTTTGGACCCTTTTACCCTTTTAATAAATTAAAGTGACTTAAGTCACTTAAAACACTTATTTTTATTAATTACTCAATGTCACTTTTAATAAGTTACTTTTCTTCTCCCTAGACATTAAATAATTAATTAATTATGTTTTTCCACAGACTATAGTCTATAGGAATCACTTAGGTTATTTCATCAATCTCTTGGAAAGATAATTTGGAAAGGGAAATTACAATCCTCCCTTCCTAATATTTCTTGTCCTCAAGCAACTACAAGTTCATATGTTGTAAGATCTAGTCACTCTCTTGTTAATATTATGGTAGCTGCGGGAGAAATTTACCTCCACGTGTGAACCTGATTAGAATAGAAGACTTTGGGAAGCAAGAGAAACCCTAATGAGTTAGCTAATAACCCTATAAGCCTTGTCGACTCAAGAAGATAATTTATATTAGGTTATTAGCCTCCAAGAGAAGAAGTCGGCCAGAAATAATAAAAATATACTAAACAAACACATATCCAGAAGGAGAAGTCGGCCCCAACAAAACTGGTAGAACCACTATAAATATAGGGCACCAGTTCTCATTTGCAGCATCTCAGAATTGCAGTTTTCCTAGTTGGTGCGCACTGTAGTTGTCATCTTGTGCACAGGTTTAGAGGAGGGTTGCAGGTGAAGGTGCAGCAGCAGCTAGTTTCAGTATTGGGTTGAATATCTCTTGGCTAGGGTTTGGACTATCTGATTAGCTTGTTGTGATGTACCATCCTTGGGGAAAGGTGCACTACTCTTTGTTTGGATATCTAGCCTAGAGTTTGCTTCGGGAGGAATTCTCAGTCAAGGTTAAGGTGCTCGGAGGGAGGCTTCGGCCTATGGTTGGGTGATGAAGGTATCGTCAATGGTAAAACGAGCACACCATCTTCTATATTCTAACAAGTTATGGGCCCAAACCCCTTCAGTCAGCCTAAAACGCTAGAAGGAAACATAGCCGCTAGAAATTGAGCTCGTATAGGAACTACCGCTAGGGTTACTAGCAGGAACAGTTTCCAAAAGTACTACAGCTAGGGTTACTAGCAGAAGCAATTGCAGAAACCCTAAAACTCTTGTCGAGGCACCTTAAGTGATGATATTGACCTAATCTCTAGATAGATTAGTGTTCCCTAGCCTAGCACATCTCCTGGTACTCTTAGGAGGCCAAGACATGAAGTTTGGATTTCTGGTCAAATCTAGGGTTTGACCAAGTCAAGCAAGCCATGATGAACTCTATGAAGTATGAGAACAAGCTAGATGGAGCCTCTAAATTCAGAGCATGGAAGACAAGGATTAACCTCATCCTTGCTAAGAATAATGTGTTGGATATTTTGAAAGGAAAGATCGTGAACCCATAGTTTAAAGAAGGAGAAGAGAAGGAACTGCAGAACGTTGCAGCTATGGAGAAGTTCAAAGATATTGACATCATTGCCATGAGTATCATAGTGGATTCCATAAAATACCACTTGATACCCTACATCTCCCATCTTGACTCATCGAAGAAGATGTACAATGCTCTAACAAATATCTTCTCAGTCGGAAACATTGGACAAGTTACAAGTCTGAAGAATGAGCTCCGTGACATGAAGATGAATGATGACGACAACATAACATCATACTTTGTAAGGATATCCCAGTTAAGAGATCAACTACAAGCTATTGAAGAGATCAGTTCAGAAAAGGAATTGGTGAACAAAGTACTCAATGGTCTTCCCAAGACATGGGATGCATTCGCCGCAAGCATGAACACAAGTCAGGAGTACCCGAAATTTGAAGAACTTTGGACTTGTGCTCAAGAAGAATCAAGGATCAATGCAAAAGAGAGACCCCAAAATAAGTACGATGACTACTCAGAAGATCAGATCTCATGATGAAAAAAGAAGTTCCACATGGATATGTTCCATTTCTCCAAATATGATATACTCTATTGTTCAAATCTACATAAAACCTTCACAGTGTTCTAGACTAAAGTTCAATCATTACATTATCCATCATGAAGTCCAGGAAGGAGAAGTAAAACCCAAGTATATTCCCACTGATGAGCAGACAAAATATATCCTAACAAAACCTCTATCCAGAATCAAGTTTGTATATTTCCGAGAGAAGACGGGGATCGGAAATATTCTCCAGGCTAAGAGAAGGTACGGAAACATATTTTTGAAAAACATTTATTTTTGTGATTTAAATAACTCTCCATATAGGAGGGAGCATTTATCTTTGTAATTGATAAAATAGTTCAAATTGGACAGATGCTTTCCTGTTCGAAAAGTGGATTGAGATTTATGACGAACAGTGACTTCCCATTGTAGTTAACATGGGAGGCAGACTGATTATTGATGTATCATAGACAACGAATTCCCATTGTGGTTAACATGGGGAGTGGTCTAGGACAATCATTCTTCTTGGCAGTCACTCTAAGTAGTGGTCAAGTAGAATGGTCTACCTCGTCGGGCAGTCATTCTTTCGAAGTTCACAATTGTGAGCAGTTTTGAAGAATGGTCCATTTTGGAGGTTGATGCAGGAAAAACATTCCTCGAGGGTTATACACTCTCTCCAGGTTACACTTTGTTTAGTGTCAGAGGAATGGCCCAGGGTGGGGAATGGTCCGAAAATTTATTCCTTAAAGAAGACTCATTATCTCCAGGTTACACTTTTTTTAGTGTCGAAGGAATGGCCCAGGGAGAGGAATAGTCTAGGCTCAGCAATCAGGGACAGTCATTCCTTAGGGCTGACTCATTCTCTCCAGGTTACACTTTTTTTAGTGTCAGAGGAATGGCCCAGGGTGAGGAATGGTCCAAACATTTCTTAGTGTTTATACATTCTTTCTAGGGTGCACTTTAATTAGTGTAGGAAGAATGGCCCAGGGTGAGAAATGGTCCAGGCTCATAAATTAGAAATAATCATTCCTCCTTATTTGTGAAGAATAGGGTAGATATCCCATTACTGATGAGGGTAGACATTCTTTCAGATCTCACAAACGTGAGTGAAATATTGGCCCAGAGGATTCAGTTTATCTTTAACAATATTTTTCTATGCAGGATGGCATTAGATGATTGTTATGGAGACTACCTATCTCTAGACAGTAGAGATATACTACTGCGGTGGATATGTTCCACTATTCGTGGGGAAGATATTCTTTCAGATCTCACAGACGTGAGTGAAAGATTGGCCCAGATGATTCAATTTTTATCATAACATTGTTTCTATGCAGGATGCTCTCAGATGTTTGTTATGAAGACTGTATGACAGTAGATGAGGACTACTATGGTGAATATGTTCATTGTTCGTAACCATAAGTTGTTGATCAAGTAATTGTGCGTTACTTGATGTGGTAGTGAACCAATGGATTGTAGCTATGTACTACTATGAACAGACACAGTTGTGCTCTATTCAACACAATTGCACAACTAATTGCCTTGAAGACTATCAACAGTTTATTGGAGATAATGATCATCCAGATGGATGATGAACAGAGATTTTCCAGATAGAAAATAGTTCAGAACCTTTACTCCTCTTGTATCACTCTATGGTGAGAGTGACTTATCCAGCATCATATCTAATTACTTATATGAAGTATGGTTTCGAGAATTGATGCAGCTGATGGTGATGATGATGCTCATGATCTAGTCATGAAATATTCTAGATGACTATATTGATGCTACTGGGTAAATGGTATGTTTTTGTGCTCAAGTCCATTACCTGTAAATACCTCTCTAGCTAGGAGGGAGTGTTAATATTATGGTATCTACGAGAGGTATTTACCTCCATGTGTGAACCTGATGAGAATAGAAGACTCTGAGAAGCAAGAGAAACCTTAATGAGTTGGCTAATAACCCTAGATGCCTTTTCGACTCAAGAAGATAATTTATATTAGGTTATTAGCCTCCAAGAGAAGAAGTCATCCAGAAATAATAATAATATATTGAACAGACACATATCCAAAAGGAGAATTCATCCCCAGCAAAACCGACCGAACCACTATAAATACAGGGTGCCAGTTCTCATTTGCAACATCTCAGAATTGCAGTTTTCCTAGTTGGTTTGCACTACAGTTGCAGTCTTGTGTGCAGGTTTGGAGGAGGATTGCAGGTGCAGCTGCAACAACAACTAGTTTCAGTATTGGGTTGAATATATCTTGGCTAGGGTTTGGACTATCTGATCAGCTTTTTGTGATGTGCCATCCTTGGGGAAAGGTGTGCTACTCTTTGTTTGGCTATGTAACCTAGGGTTTTCTTCCAGAGGAATTATCAGTCAAGGTTAAGGTGCTCAGAGGGATGCTTCGTCCTATGGTTGGGTGACGAATGTATCATCAATGGTAAAATGAACACACCATCTTCTATATTCTAAAATCTCCCATATGACATCCTCTGTTGGAAAATATCTCCACCTAATGAGGTATTATCAGATCACCTTGTTTTTCAATTTCCTCTTCCACACCTCCAATACCTCCTCAGGAACCAACACAAACTACCCATCCTCATCCAATGGAGGTAACTCTACTGAAGTAGTGACATGTTGTCCCAATTCCTTCTCAAGGCATAAAACATGAAATAAATTGTGAATTTTACTCCCCTTCAGCAACTCCATCTGACAGCCTACATTGCCAATCCTCCAAACCAATATATAGGGCCGATAGAAGTGACAATTAAGGTTTTCAACACCACTCTTCTTCAAGTAATACTATCAATATGTTTGTAATCTCAAAAACACCAACTCCCCCACCTTGAAAGTCTGCTTGAATCTATGCTTATCTGCATAAGTCTTCTACTCATTTTGTGCCACCTTTAAATTGTCCTTGAGATCCTTTAGAATGTATTGGATCTCCTGAATCCAATCCTTGGTCTTGGGATCCCTTCTATCCCCAAATTCCAAATCAAAAAAATAAGGACCATCATAGACATATAATTCCTATAATGGCGTCATACCGATGGACATATGATAAGTGGTGCTATAACATTGTCTCCCCAAATGAAATAACTTAACCCGTGCCTTCTTCTACCCAGACACATCTAGTTACTTAGTGATAATATCAAGTTCTCGTGTCATGATACTTATTTGATAAGACCAATAATAGGGGTCCTTAGGATCATTTATTTTTATCCTCGAACCGATGGGTTTTCTAGACCACGATATGGAATGAACATCTATGCAGCAATAACTTTTTAATTATTGTTGTAGTAAACTTAATTATACTCATCACCCTTGGTGGATCATTGGTGCTATTATAATTTTTTTAAGACCAGGCTCTGTAAATTCTAACCTTGTACAATATCTACTGAAAACATATATTCAGTAAAAGAATAGAAAAGATACAATGGCAAACACAAACATTACACATATATTTTTCCCTTGGAAACCGAAACCGAGAAAACCAACATATTTTATATTCATTCGTATGTGTTGCATTGTTTACAATACAATATACATATAGGAGCGAGCGACATCCAAAAACCTAACCAAATGACCTGGATTAGTCAACAACCCTAATTCCTTAACCGGAAATAGAAAACCATCGGCAAAAAACCATGTCTTGAAAAACCACCTAAATACGTGACACGTTTCTCGAGGCACATGACACATTTCCTGAGGTAGAAATTTTTTTCTCGAGGTAACTACCCCTAAACCCCCCTCTAACCCACCCATGCGCCCAGTGCAGACACTAATACTCATGCAAATAATATAACATATACCCAACATTCTCCCACTTGTTGTTTTCTTTGCATACAAGGGGTTACTGGGTTACATAGTCAACAAAACAGGGCAACAATGCCCATGGATCCTCTACACCAAGAGAACTTCTCAATGCTCACAGATGTTTTTAATGAATCCATAACATTCTTCAAAGTGTCCACCTTCATCAACATTAATTTCTTTTCTTCAACCATGTCTCTCACAAAGTGATATTGAATATCAATATCATTTGTCTTTGAATGATGAGTTGGGTTCTTCACCGGAAAAATTGCACATTGAATGTCACAATCTATCCTTATAGCTTGTTGTACCAACCCAATACCTAAACACAATATTTGTAACCATATTGGTTCCTTACTAGCATGAGTGGCTGCCATCTATTCAACTTTTGTAGTTGAAAGTGCCACTACATCCTTTCTTTTGCTCATCCAACTTATTTCTCCTCCAAACAGGTTAAACACATACCCACTTGTATATCTCCTACGATCCAGATCTCCAGCCTAGTCTGCATCCACAAATCCATGTATATCCACCACTCTATCCAATTCCAGTCTTCCTTCGTAGCACTATCCATAGCTAGCAGTGCCACGAAAATACCTAAAAACCCTTTTACTATTGTCCAATGCTCCTTCCCTGGTTTTGACATATACCTGCTCAAAAATCCCACTGCATGTAACTTGTTCGGTCTAGTACAGACCATTGCATACATCAAACTACCAAATACACTCACATATGGAACACGAGGCATGTCCTCCTCCTCTTCATGTGTCTTGGGACACTGATCCACAGATAACTTTACACCAACAGGAATAGGAACCTTGACCGCTTTACATTCCTACATATTAAACCTTTGCAATATTGTCTTGACATATTTTCTCTGATTTAACTAGAGTTTCCTCTTTTTCTGATCTCTTTTAATTTCCATGCACAAAATAAAATTTGAAGCACCAAGATCCTTCATGTCAAATTTAGAGGACAACTGAGTTTTCACATCCTGGATAATCTCCTTGTTGTTTCTTATCAGCAACATGTCATCCACATACAATACCAAATAAATCAAATGATCACCAATTAATTTAAAATACACACAATGATCCTCTTTTCTTCTTGTGAAGCCAAGTCCCAACATATAAGTATTAAATTTTTGATACCACATCCTTGGTGATTCTTTTAAACCATACTGGAACTTTTTCAGCTTGCATACTAGCTCCTTCTTTCCCTTCACAACATAACCTTTTGGTTGCTTCATATAGATTTATTCTTCCAGATCCCCATGTAGGAATTTTTTCTTCACATCCATTTGTTCTATTTCAAAATCAAATGCAGAAGCAACAAACAACATAAATCTTATGGAGGTTAAATTGTTAACAGGAGAAAAAATATCACCAAAATCAATTCCCTCAACCTGGGAATAACCCTTTCCTACTAACCGAGCTTTGTATTTCTCCACTTTTCCTTTTGCATTCAACTTCTTTTTAAATACCCATTTGTTGCAAATGGAATTTCTTCCAGTTGGAAACTCCACTAGATCCCAAGCCTCATTCTTATCCAAAAATGTCATTTCTTCATTCATGACCCTTTTCCATAGATTTGCATCCTTTGAATCCACTGCCTCCCTGACAATTCTAGGATCATCATCAGTAATAGACCAAGAAAAATTTGAATGGAAATTAGATGGAGTATACCTTTCCGGTAGCCTTCTTTATGCAACCGATCTCCTCAATACTGGAGTATGAAGATCTTGTTATTCTGATTCCTGTTCTTTTGTAGAGTCTGACTCATCATATTTTAAACCAAACTCTATTTTCTTTGGTTCTTTATTACTTGGTAGAACTTCTTGTTTAAAAACATACTTCATTTCTATAAATACCACATCTCGGCTATACACTACCTTCTTAGTTTCTGGATTCCAAACCTTATAACCTTTGAGACTATCTTTGTATGCAATAAAGATACACTTTTCATCCTTCTTCTCTAGCTTACTCCCGTTTTCCTTTGGAACATGAACATATGCATCACATCCAAATACCTTGATATTTGTGAGAGAAAGTTCCTTACCAGTCCATACCTATTGTGGATTCTTTTCATCCAACACTGATAAGGGTGATTTGTTGACCAGGTAACATGCAGTACCCATTACCTCTGCCCATAATTCTTTCTATAGCCCGACACCACTGAGCATGCACCTTGCTTTTTCCATCAACGTCATATTCATCCTTTCTACAAATCCATTATTCTGAGGTGTATATGGAGTAGTCTTCTTCCTTTCTATACTGCACTTCTTACAGAATTCTTCAAATGCATTCCTGCAAAACTCTTTGCCATTATCTGTCCTTAGCACCTTAATTATTTTCTTTGTTTTATTCTCAACAAGATCCTTAAACTCTTTAAACCTTTCAAAGACTTCAGATTTCTTCTTAAGGAAATATATCCAAGTATTTCTCAAGAATTCATTTATAAATAAGACGTAGTACACAGATTTTCCCAATGATGGGACCGACACAGGTCAAAAAAAATCATTGTGAACTAGTTTTACGATTCCTTCTGCCCTCTTTGCACCAGAGGGGAATATTACCCGATTCTACTTCCGATATATACAATGTTCACAGAAATCAAAATCCAGAGAGAAGTTAGACATACCTTCAACCATACCTTTACCGTGTAGTAGTCGAAGACCCTTCTCTCTGATATTCCCTAGTCTTTTATGCCACAACATATCCTTTTCTCGAGAGACTATAGGATTTATTTCTTCTTCAAATCCAATATCAGGAACAATGGAACTATTACACCCATCAATAATAGTGCTTCCTTATAGCTTATATAGAGTTCCAAACTGAACTCCTTTCAACAACACCATTTCTCCTCGAACCATCCTGCAGGTTTCCTTTTCAAATATTGTTTTTACCCCTGCATCGTCCATTTTGCTTACATAAATCAAATTTATGTCCAAACCTAGGATGTGCATAACACCAGGAAGTGTTCTAATCCCTCCATATATTATCCTCAACTTGAATATTCCTCGTCCTATGATTCTTGTTTTCGAATCATCACCTAAAACAAATTACCTCCATAATACATTTCATATTCGCAGAACCACTCCCTGTGGGGAGTCATATGAAAGGATGCACCATATTCAACTGACCATGCCTCATTATATACATGTGTTCTTGAATAATCCAACTACGCATCCCCTCCTTATTCCTTGGAGGCCTTTTCTTCTGTAGAATGAGATTCTTCATATCCCTTCTTTTTCTCAACCTTGGATGTACACTGCTTCTTGTAGTGCCCTTCTTTTCCACATCTCCAACATACCCTTACAATCTTTATGAGAGATTTAGATATACCCTTAGACTTAGATCTCCTACTTGAGAAATTATATCTATTCCTTTCCTGGGAATGTCCTCTTGCAAATAACCCATCTATGCTCTATCCTTCCATATTTTTCCATCTCATATCCTCCGACAACAAGGATGAGACCACTTATTCAAACTTCAACGAAATTGTATTACTACCTATGGCCACAACTATACCATCCCAGGAGTCTAGTAAAGAACACAATAAACTAATACATTTATCTTCATCTGAAATTTTAATCTCAACAGATACTAATTGACTTACCACAATATTGAAGGCGTTCAAATGATCTGCCATCGAGTCTCCATCTCTCATCCTCAGGTTATACAGCTTCTCTCTCAGGAATATCATATTTACTAGGGACTGAGATTGATACAACTTCCCCAACTTTTCCCATAAATCCTTGGTTATAGATTCCTCTAACACATTTAGTAATACTGAATCAGAGAGACACAATTGGATTGTTCTCTTTGCCTTCCGATCCAAAATTTTCCAGTCATTTGTTGAAGTTCCTGTAGGTGTAGCACCTAGATCTACCACAATCCACTGATCTCTGTCCACCAATCGATCTTCCATCTTAAGCTTCCACAACTCAAAACATTTCCTATTAAACTTATTGATCTCGAGCTTTGAATTTCTTTCCATTTCTTTTCACCTGAAAAATCAATACCATAGATCTCCCACTGTAACAAGGCTTATAACAGTCCTGAGCCAAACCCTTAACCACAAAGGTGTCCCCCTGAAGCCAATAAAGATCTGATACCAAATGTAAATTATAACCTTGTACAATATCTACTACAAACAGATATTTAGTAAAAGAACAGAAAAGATACAATGGCAAATACAAACATTACATAGAGATTTTTCCCCTGGAAACCCAAACTGGTAAAACCATCATATTCTATATTAATTCATACGTGTTACATTGTTTACAATAAAATATACATATAGGAGCCAATGACATCCAAAACCCTAACCCAATGACCTAGATTAGTCCACAACCCTAATTCCCTAACCGGAAATAGAAAACCATCGACAAAAAACCATGTGCCAAAAAACCACCTAAATATGTGACACGTTTCTCAAGGTAGAAAACATTTTCTCAACGGTGCTACCCTTGAATCCCCACGTGGGGGTCTTTGCCCCTCTCTAACCCCCCTACGCACCCGATGCAGACACTACTACTCATGAAAATAATATAACACCTACCCAACAAGCTCTAGTCTGAGGACTTAACTTCTAGCTACTCGGGACCAACACTAATCTCACACGACCAAACGTTGGAACCATCGGCTAACTGAAATCCCTTAACGCTCTTGAATCCCACTGCTTAATCCTTCCTCTACATAATACCAAGTGTTGATAACCATAGGCTTGTCTACAATTGTACACGTTCAATATGGATAATTGATCCTGAAGTTGATCAATGATAAAAAAGAATGGGGCAATGTAATATTGACCATGGATATGGATCTCAGATCCTTTTTTGAATGTTGATTTATCCTTAATAAAACTCAATAAATATCACGGGGCCCCCAAAAAACTTTGAATTCTATAGAAACTCATTGCCACATTTCATATCTGGAGTGGGGATTTGATGTCATCCTGACGTATCTTGACATTTGGATGTCATGAATTTTTACACTTCCTAACTACCAAAAATTATCGATGGTCGTGGTCCACTATAAGGAGAGTTGTTGATATCCCATGTTGAATATTTGATCCCCACCATGAATCTATATTCCAAGGTTTACCACAAAATCCATATGTTAGGGGATCCGATCTCCATGTATCACTTCATAAATGGAACTTATTACGTCACTCAGATGTTTTTTGTCATCAGGACCTCATAAATTTTAGGCCCTCCAATACTTTAAAACCCTTGTTGTCCACATTCCACTATAATGAGGACCATTGATATAGATCTGAATCGAACGATCATGATTCTCCTACTACATGCAGTGAGTAATTTAATATGATCTCATTCCAATGGTAAGGACTAAAATTGACCTTGATCCAATAGTCATGAATTATTCCTCACCATTCCACTTATTCCACGTGTGTTGGGCCTCCTTGTACTAAATTCCTCGTACTTTGTCGATACGCTTTCAACACCAACCATCGATATTCTCTGTGGATGGATGATTGGATCTCCCCTTTACTTGATATTACTTGAAGATAGATCACTTTCATTCCTTTCAGTGATCAATGATCAATATCCCTCCTCACTATAATATGACACTATCTAATAGATTTCAGACCTGTAATATGATTCTCTCACACATGTCGAGTTGATATCCCAAAGTATTAATGACACTAGAGGGCCTAGATTCATAAACAACATGATTCTTCCACATATATGGTTGTCCTAGAAAAAAATCACAAACTCCAAGTGGGGAAACCTCACAAAATACCTCGTCTTTGAAGGTTTTGATGTTGTATTGCAGACAAAATTGATGGCTGACATGGATGTTTCATCCCTGGCCGAGCCAAGTTCAATCTCTTGAAAACCTCTCCTAAGATCAAGTTATTCCCACTACCACTGTTAACAATGAAATGGAGTGGGGTTCCCTTCACCCACATTTGTGAGTGGAAAAGATTCTCCCATTCTTCAGGCTCCTCTGGTTCCTTTGGATGGACTTTTCTGGTAGCAACAATGACACTAAGTTATGCATCAATGATCTAACCTCCATTTTCTATCTCAAAATTAGAGTTTGAGTTAGGATCTGACCCTGGGATTTCATCTCATCCAAAAAGGAATGTTTGGAGCAACATTCATCAGTATTGTGCCAAGGGATTTTGTGGAACTTGCACCATTTTCCAGTGTCCTTCTTTGACTTCCCGTTACCCTTCTTTGTTGGTGTCTTGGGCTGGTTCTCCTGGGGTTGGAAATTATTTCTCTGTCCTTTGGCCTAGGAGTTAGGGATACCCTTACCATACTTTGGTTGTTACGGATTTGTAGACTTGAACTCCCACTTGTTCTGCTTCTTGAATTTTTGCTCGACTTAAAAACATATCGATAAGAAAATCCCAATTACGAGATGTCCAGAAATTCCATTTTAGTTTGGATTTATATGTGTAGATCCCCATGGAATTTTAGGATCATATGTCACTCATATAATTTGATACCCATCTTCGTGCACAAGGTATGGAAATTATTTATGAACTCCAACACCATTTGGCCCCTCTCTTAGTGTAGTGTGGTCCATATCACATATTGGTCATCATAACTTCCAACATGGTAATATTGTTCCTATAGGGAATCAACAAAATCCTCCCAAGTGGGTGTTTGCCCAAAAATTCTAAACGCATCCTCAACATGTTCCTCACAATAAGTCTCTTACCAATCTGTAACATGGGGAAGGGCCTTAAGGAGAGCGAAGGTGAAACATTGTGGGCAACAAAATAAACCTATAGAAAATTTAACCATTTTTTTTATTATTTGGGTTGGTTTTCATTGATGTCAACCCTTGAAGAAAGTCTGATAACAAATTTCGGTAACACAAAGATTTGGGTAATGGACCCAAGTTTGTTTGATGTATAATGGTATTAGTTTTAATATATTTTTAGGTAAGACTATTATGGATGGATAATACATGTCATTCCATTTCCAATGGTATGTGGAACATCACATAACTCCTCACAGTTAGAGAGTTATGACCATGTGAAGTTGGAGAACCCTCATGAGTCATCTAGAATCCCCAAAAGGTCAAAGTTGTCAAAGTGGCTCCAAATAAGAAATTATTTAAATAATAAAGTGAATTGATGAGTGTACTATAATTCAAAGTGGACACAAAATAAATTATTTAAATAATAAATTTAATGGAGAAATTACTAAGTGGACAAGTGGTTAGAAGTGGGTTAGCCCTAAAATAAAGAAAGTGGTTTAAGAGATTTTAGAAGGTAAATAATAAAGTGAAGTGATGAGTGTACTATGTTAGAGTTCTCCACACACACCTAGGATTTCTTTTTCCTAAGGGTTTTATTTGTTTATTAGTTATAATTAGTCATTATCCATTCTCCTATATTTTAGGAGAGAATATTCCACCTAGAGAATATTCTCTTTCAGTTCACACTTCAGTTTGACTAGTTGAGTTGAGTTTAGATGTTGCATTGGGATCATCACCATGATAATTCTACCTTGCCTTGGTATCATCACCAAAGTGGTGCATTAGCCTTAATTCCTTGAGTTAAATCCTCACTACTCTTTGTTCAGTCAGTTAACTGAAGACTAGTTGACTAGTTAACTCAACTAGGTGGCAGTTCACTCCCGTAACTACCTGAGAGACTAGAATAGGTGGTAGTTCATTCCCATAACTATTGGTGTGTGTCCAAATTACTCTATACCACCACTATGGTGACTTGGTTCACCTCAATTCAAACTCATTGATATATACAGAGTATATCATGTGTAAATTATTCATTATTCACAACGGTTAATGAGAATTTTTTCATTCTTTCTCTCCTTCTTATTCCTTCTCCAATTCTCTCTGCAAAAGTGTGTATAATTGTTTAGCTAGATCTATTATGTGCAGTTTCAACACATTTACATGGTATCAGAGCCGACGAATTTCTAAGAAAAAGCTACACCAATTTTTTTTGTAGGTACAAAAGATTGAAGACAACAGAAAGATGGAATTCCAAAAAGAATTCATTCTGACACCTTACAACTATTTTGCATGTAAGGAGAAAATAGCCATACATATCCGATACATAGGGTTGTACAGGTTAACCATGAATACAAATACAAAATTGACATCATCCATAAAACAATCCAATTACTTAAATCCCATGGATGAGGCACTCAGAACAATTTGCAGTCTTATCTTTCCCAATCTCCCTTTTCACATATCTTCCTGTAAGACTCCCAATGATGCCTAGAAAATATTGGAAGGGATATTTGGAAATAGGATGAGATGAGGGGTCACATGCTGGAGGTGGAGCTTCTCATAGTGGATCCAAAAATCTTCGACAATATCCAAGATTTCTTTACAAAATTCAAGGATTTAGTATCACAAATCAAAGCATGCGGGGTTGATAAATCGATGGAGGAGAAAAAATGGTTCTCACCATTATCTCCAAGATTGGACCTGAATTCTCTGTGTTCATATCCACATTCCATACTGTCATATTCACCTCTGGAGCCACCTGGAAGATGCCTTCTCTTGAGGACTTTATCAAATCTCTAACATAACAGAAAACCAAGCTCATCAACAAGGGCGCAATCAAAGGTCCAAGGGTGCATGCACTTACTGTGCATGATGGCAGCCACAACTATTAGAAATCTAAAGATAAAGATAAGTGAAAATATCATGCACATACGAAGAAGGAAGGGTACACAAAACCCTTCACTGATGCCTCTGGATCCAAAGGAGAAAAGGGAAGAAAATGAGAGAAATGCACATACTGTCACAAAGGATTCCATTTGGAATATGCATGAAAAAAAAAATAGATCTGATGTCTCAAATACTTCAGCAAAACAACCTTGGAGATCACATCCCTGAGGGTGCAAAGAAGAAGAAGCCAAAAGATATGAATTCCAAGAAAAGAAATTCTAGCCATGCCTTGATTGCCATCAACTCCTCTCTCGATGCTTGGATCGTAGATTCAGGAGCATCACATCACATGGATGCCTTAGAAGTATTCTATTCTTCATTGGATGCATTCAAAGGTCCTCCTATTCTGATGGGGGACAACTCTTATGTCGAAGACACAGGCAAAGGAAGGATTTAACTCACCAACGAAAGCTTCGAGAATGTGTTGCATGTTCCCAAGATTTTTGTCAACCTTCTCTCTGTGTATCAAATGATGAATTCCATAACCAGAAAGAAATTCCTATTCACACCAAATGCTGTGGACATCTACTATATGTAAACCAACTCCAAGGTTGCTATTGGTGAGGTAAATAATCAATATAGAGTGTATACATTTTATGAATTCATTGAACCTGATTATGCTTTACAACTTACTCGGGCTGATGAAAGTAGTAGGATATGGCATGAAACATTTGGACATTTGAATTTCAGGTACATGCAACAGCTTAGCAAGCACAGATTAGTTGGTGGTCTACCAAAAATCCATTTCTCCAAGGGAGTATTTGAGGGATGTTTTCTCGAAAAACACCTTCAAGAGAAATTCGACAAGGGAAAGTCTCAGTGAGATTCCGCACCTTTAGATCTGATCCACAGTGACCTCATGGGTCCTTTTCCACATCCATAGATCAGAAAAGTGAGGTTTGTTATCATTTTTGTTGATGATTTCTCACGTTTTACCTAGATCTACTTTCTCAGGAAAAAACCCGAGGTCTTTCAACACCTCAAACATTTCAAATCTTTGGTTGAGACATAGTCTGGAAAGAAGATCAAAGTCTTTCGAACTGATAACGGAGGAGAGTATGTAAATCATGAGATCCATAATATTTTCCATGAGGTAGGGATTCATTTGCAACATATAGTTCCCTACACTCCACATAAAACATAGTTGTTGCAGATCTCTAAAGGAGATGGCATCTTCCATGTTTCATGCAAATTCACTACCACAGAGACTGTGGGCCAAAGCACTTAACTGTGAAACATACATTCAAAATAGATCTCCACATAGATCTGTCAAGGATAAGACCCCCTACGAGGCTTGGATCAGCCTCAAACCAGAAGTGACCCACTTTCACATTTTTGGTTCACGTGCATGGGCCCGGATTCCCTCTGAAAAGAGGAAGGCACTTGATCCACAGAGAACCGAGTGCATTTTTGTTGGATACCCTAACAGTGTTAAGGGATATCGACTTATTGATATTTCCTCAGATCGACTCATCATTGAGTGTAGTGTCCAATTCGAGGAAAGTGTCTCGCATGTACCTCATCAGCTGCATGTAGACACCTTCACTCTTCCACATGTTTGAGATGATGAGCATACACATGTCGAATCTTCTTCAGACAAGAGTTTTTATTCAGAGGACTCAAAATATTTAGATTCAGATTCAGAGTCAATATAGTCAGATGTAGAGTCAGAGAATCCAGATGCAGTTGCAGAACCAGAGTAGAGGCCCAAGTGGGCATAGACTACTCTTCATGATGTAGGGGATCTCGTAGGTGATCCAGACGATACTACAAGGACTCGATTTGATTTTGAGGAGCCTCCTTTTGCACTCACTACCACTGAACCATTGCCTTCCAGGCATGTTTTCTTGGTTCAATCTTCATATCCAAAGTCTTATGGTGAGGCTGCTGGAAATCCATTTTGGGAATCTTCCATGCAGGAGGATTACAACTCCCTCCTCGAGAACCAGACTTTGGATCCTGTTCCCCTTCCTTCTGGGAGGAAAATTTTCAGATGCAGATGGGTATACAGGACCAAGAGCAGAGCGGATGGACAGATCAACAGATATAAAGCCAGGCTTGTCTCCAAAAGCATTTAGCAGGTTCATGGTATAGACTATGATGAGACCTTCACTCCAATAGAGAAGATGGATTCCATATGATTGGCACTTTCCATTGTGGCAACCAAGGGATGGGAATTCCATCAGATGGAAGTGAAGAATTCATTTCTTCATGGTGATATCTCTAAGGAGATCTACATGGAGAAACCCCATGGATTTATGCATGACTCATCTTTGGTCTTTCGACTAAACAAGTCACTTTATGGACTCAAGTAGGCTCCGAGGGCATGGTATGCCAAGATGGACTCCTACCTATTGTCATAGAACTTTTTATGTCATGATCAGGATGGTTGATTCACTTCTACTTCTAGTTATGTATGTTGATGATTTGCTAATCACCAGTTACTCGACTTCAATGATTGTTGTAGTCAAGAGGATGAATCAGGCATCAAACTGTCTCAAGCCAAGTATGCATGAGATCTCCTTGAGAGATTTCACATGACAGACTGCAAGTCTGCTCTAACTCCTTTCCTATCAGGAGTCAAATTTGAGGATGGCGGGGAGACTCCACTGGTTGAAATAACATTGTACAGATAGCTAGTGAGGAGTTTGTTGTATCTTACACACTCCATACCATATCTCTCATATGAAGTTGACATAGTTTCTAGTTTCATGCAGGAGCTGCATGAGATACATTGGAAAGCTGCAAAGTGTATCCTTCGATACGCACAGGGCACCATCACCTTTGGGATTCATTATGCAACAGACTCTACATTATATCTCATTGGTTTTATTGATTCTAACTTGGTTGGAGATATCATTCATCACAATTCCACAACTGGTTACTCACTCAGTCTTGGTTACGAGCCTATCTATCGATCGAGCAAGAAGAAAACTACCATTTCTCTATCTTCAACCAAGGCAGAGTACAGAGGGGTAGTTAACATAACAATTCAGGCTATGTGGCTACAACATTTTATCACTGATTTGGGCATTCAATTTCATTGGCCGATCGTCATTTGGTGTGACAACCAGAGCACTCTAAAGTTCTGCAGAGATCCAGTTCGGAGGTAGTGGACAAGGCACATCAAGATCCACATGCACTACATCCGAGACTTAGTACACGAGTGGATCATCGAATTACAATTTTGTCCTTCAACAGAATAGATGACAAACATTTTCACCAAGACCTTCACTGAGAAGAAATTCCATTCTCTGTGAGGTCGTCTTGGAGTGAAGGACACAGTTTCTTAGCAACTGTAGTTATTCTTTTTACATACATTGTACCTTGAGGGGGGGTTTCTCCCATGAATTTTTCCCTCTTTCCTCACTTTATTTTTAGTGTATCCTTTTTACTTGGGTACCTAACATGGCCTCATTGTCGGGACCCAATCTTTATTTTCACCATAGTGATGTTCAGAGGGGGTGTTGGAGTTACTTCACACACACCTAGGATTTATTTTTCCTCGGATTTTTATTTGTTTATTAGTCATAATTAGTCATTATCTAGTCTCCTATATTTTAGGAGAGAATAGACCACCTAGAGAATATTCTCTTTCAGTTCACACTTTAGTTTGACTAGTTGAGTTGAGTTTAGATGTTGCATTGGGATCATCACCATGCAACATTGGGATCATCACCATGATAATTTGACCTTGCATTGGTATCATCACCAAAGTGGCACATTAGCCTTGATTCCTTGATTTAACTCCTTACTACTCTCTCTTCAGTCAGTTAACTGAAGACTAGTTGACTAGTTAACTCAACTAGGTGACAGTTCACTCCCGTAACTGCCTAAGAGGCTAGAATAGGTGGCAGTTCACTCCCGTAACTATTGGTGTGTGTCCAAATCACTCTAGACCACCACTATGGAGACTTGTTTCACCTCAAGTCGAACTCATTGAGATATACAAAGTATATCATGTGTAAATTATTCATTATTCACAATGGTTAATGAGATTTTTTTCATTCTTTCTCTCCTTCTTCTTCCTTATCCAATTCTCTCTGCAAATGTATGTATCATTTTTTAGCTAGATCTATTTTGTGTAGGTTCAACACATTTACATACTATAAGTCAAAGTGGATACAAAATAAATTATTTAAATAATAAAGTTAATGGAGAAACTACTAAGTGGAAAAATGATTAGAAGTGGGTTAACCCTAAAATAAGGAAAGTGGGTTAAGATGGTTAAAAGGTAACCCCTTGAGGAAGCTACATGAAAGTATAAAAAAGAGGCAAGGCTCTCTCATTTTAATCACACTTGAGAATATTGAATATGTACAAGTGACTGAGGTAACCAAAGGATATCTATGATGAATTTAAGGGGGAAGGTGAAGTAAAGAAGGTCGAAATTCAAGGGATGATAAATGATTTTTATGATTCTTTCTAAGGTATGTTATTTACAGGTCATCTCACCATTTTCATAATAATTTTTTTATAGAATGATTCAGATTGTGAAATTGGGATGCCTTTGAGGAAACATATCCAAGTAGTTGTGATACAAATTTCAGCTTGTGGGTCATTGTATTTTTGGAGTTACACTCCGTGGAAAATAGGGTTTGTGGCTAGTCCTAAAACTAGTCTAAAACATATGTTTCAGGTAAAAACGTCATAACTTATATTGGACACACCTACCACACTTAGAGGGGGGGGGTGAATGAGTGTGGGGATCTTTTTCCCAAAACTTCCCTCTTACACAGAAACTCCTTAGTTAACATTCAACATTTGCTCATTACTCATTTCTGTAATTTATAATCATTTAGATGTGAATACATATCAGCAACATATATTAGCAACATATCATCAACAAATCATCTCCACAAGGAACACAAAGAATACACGATGTATGTACAATTTTTTTTATTATTATGGACTTCAATCCAAGGTTTTTTCAGCAACAAATGAATAGAGTACAACTCTACAAGAGAACCAGATCTATATGCAAGACTCATCTTACATTCTCAGTACCAACTCGGATGAGGCAAAAATCCTCAACAAATATCAATCTGTCAAAATAAACAAGTGCATCAACCATGCACCAACCTGTGCCAAACAACCTGTAATCAACTTGTACCATAAACAAGTGCATCCATCCATGTACCAAGTATATACCAATCATGTTTAAAATACTCATCAAAAATGACTCATCAATATGTACCAACATCATCAACTATACACCTCATGTATGTGCCAACTCATCAACTGCTTGTCTCAACCATGACTAGTTTTGGATTAGTCAACAACCCCAAATTGAAATAATCATAACTTTGTACCTATAATGAATAAATATATGAAACTAATATACAATTTTCTTCAGTGTTGTTTATACAATTCCTTCAGGTGTCACTACTTGGAACCTCTTAGAAAAGGAGTTATAGAAAAAATGACACACCTTGCTAAATTATGGCTTATTCTAGAGAGCGACCTTGTAGAGCGTGGCCTGCACAAAATATTCATTGAATTTATCTAAAACTATTACAAAACATACTACAGCCTGTACCCTAACCACCACATTTTTTTTCATTTAAGTTGGATCTGTTATGAATACTTTATGACGTTTCTAGGTGAAACACCTATTTTTGACTAGTTTCAAGACTAGTCACAAACCCTATTTTCCACGGAGTGTAACTCCAAAAATACAACGACCCACAAGATGAATTTTTTACCACAGATATTTGCATATGTTTTCTCAATGGAATATCAATTGAACGGTCTGAATCAATATAGAAAACAAGTTATAGTGAAAATGGTGAGATGACCTGTAAATAATATACCTTAGAAAGCACCATCAAAAGAATTTATCCTTCCTTGCATTTCGGCCTTATTTTATTCACCTTTCCTTAGAATTTCAGCTCAGATCTCCTTGGTTACCTCAGACACATATATATATTCAATATTCTCAAGAATCTCTCACAAGAATCTCTCCATCAATACTCCAAAAGATATTCTCACAAAAAGCTCTCCATTGATCCACAAAAAGGATGATATACAAGAGACCATTGCTATATTATTTATACTTTAATCCTCTAGGTCACTTAACCCATTTTTAGGTAACTTAAACCATTTCTAGGTCACTTAACCTATTTTTCTTATTTTAGGGTTAACCACTTTCCATATATAGAAATTTCTCCAATATTTTATCATTTAAATATTCCTTCTTGATTTTCTCATCTTACTTTATCATTTCTTGATTTTTTTCACTTCTCTTTATTATTTAAATAATCCACCTTGACTTTGTCACCTTACTTTATCATTTAAATAATTATTTCTTCTTTTAGGTCTCTTAACCCATTTCTAGGTCACTTAACCTATTTTCCTTATTTTTAAGGTTAACCACTTTCCATAAATAGAAGGTTCTCCAATACTTTATCATTTAAATATTCTGTATTTATTTTGTCACCTTACTTTATCATTTCTTGATTTTTTCACTTCTCTTTATTATTTACCTTTTAAAATCCCTTAAACCACTTTGACTACTTTGACCTATTGGGGCTTCTAGATGACATGTGAGGGTCCTCCAACTTTGTAAGGCCATAACTCTCACACCGTGAGGAGTTATGTGACGTTCCACATACCACCAGAAATGGTATGACAAGAACTATCCATCTAGGATAGTTTCACCAACAATTTCCTTTATTTTCATCTCATTATTCCATATACAAGCATGGGTCCTCCAACCATTCTTCTAGGATAACTCAATCCATAAAGCATCTTCCTGTGAGGACTTTCACCATAAGGGGACCACTTTGTAGTTCATACATTTGTGCACCTTATCAATCATGATAAGAAAATAATGGGAGAAAGGGTCCTCCAACCATTCTTCTAGGATAACTCAATCCGCAAAGTGTTTTCCCATGAGGGCTTTCACGATAAAGGGACCACTTTGGAGTTCATCCATTTGTGCACCTTATCAATCATGATAAGACAATAATGATTCATCTATACATTTTTCCAACAATGCATCATATACCAATGAAACCAGAACGATCCATCTTCTTCATGTATCAATGACAACTCATTGATCCACCTTCATCATATCAATCACAACTCATCGATCCATCTTCATCTATGCATTCTCATCAAGGAAAATACATATTATATTACATAAATCATCAATCAATCAATCCTTTGACATCAATCAATCACTTGACATCAATCAATGACATCA